>CM030359.1:282763334-282960834 GCA_017893485.1 Hemerocallis citrina
GCAAATGTTCTAAAAGCTAACAACTTAATATATTCACTACCAAATTTATCCAACCTGACAACCACCATGCTAGACGAAAATTTTTTCAAGGTGAAGTTTTCGGTATCAGGTGTGGTCGAGGGAGTGGAGGACGATGCACTTAGGAAGGAGAGTTAGAAATTGGCGTATACTTCTATAAGTTGCTTGGCGGTGGGTGGTACTTCGGTTGGAAGGAAAAGTTCACATAAGGGTGGGTCTGTTGCCACCTTCGCTGAATGATTCGACATTACAGGAGAGACTGTTGCAAGTGACTGAATCATAGGGGTGTCAACATGATTAACGCCGCTGAATCAGGTGATAACTTTGAACTTCTTCTTGTTTCAAGTTCTTTAGATGTGGATTCCGGCTGGTCTTTTCATTCATGTAGTTCTTCTCATTTCAAGAGTGAGATATTTTCTACTTAGAAATCTGCAACATGTCGTTGGGTGAGAACGGAGATTGGTGTGATTTGCGATGTAGTGGGTGAGGGATTAGTGGAATCATTATCTAGTTCTCTGTCATTAGAATCACCGAAGCGAGATTGCGTTGTTCGAATAACGTTGGGAGGTGGAGAGTGCCTCGGGATTTGTGGAGTTCGTGCGGAGGGAGGTGCCTTCATGTTGACACTTACAAGGGTGTTCCATTGTAACGGCTTACTCTTGGAGAAGTAACAGGTGGATGTAGATTTAAATAGTAGAAGAAGCCACGAAACCGGGTTATTTGCAAGAGGAAACAGAAAGAGTCTAGAAGTGTTTAGTCACACAGGTGTGGAAGCTTGATTATGCAATCCAAGATGGAGAATGTTGGGTTTATATCTTGCATAATATATGTGAAGAGAAGATGGTTCTAACACCCCGAATTCCAAATAAGACTGAATTCGAAGTTCCACAGGATCTTTATACTTCACTTCGTACAATTTTACAAGGAATTAAAAACTTTTATACAATAATGATTACATTAACGCAACGGAATGATAAATTACAACATGGTACATGATTTAAATAACAACTTGAATATTTCTTTAAGCAGCATTCATTCTTTAGTCTTGTCATTCACTTCACCCTGCATAGAAACTGTAAGCACGTCAGTTGCATACAACTGACGCTAGGATATAATACATCAATTTCGCTTACTTAGAAGGCACACACTTGTCACAAACAAAGCTAAGGGGGACTATATTATTGATGTCGTGTGTGAATGTGAACTTAGTCCTTAATGTAGTTATTTATATTTAATGACACTAATGTGCACTTGTTCGGATTCTATGCATCCTATACTACATAGGTCTGAGGGCAAGCCCTTAATCGTTCTTCATCTTGTAGGGTTGATTCCCTCGCCATGTTATAAACTACTACGGTAACTATGGTAAGTATCCTAGATGTCCTATGAGTTACGAGCCCATGCCCAGACAGCTTGGAGGGGAATTCCACATCATGACATGATGCATCATGCAGAGCCTATGGAAAATTTGCCCCGTCATGGAACGATGGCACTACGTAGTCAACGAACACCCCACAAGCGTCGCCACGGTCCCGATAATTCCGGAGATGTATCCACGCCAAGACATGACGCATCAAGCAGACAGCCTATGAATACTTTCACACCGTAGATCAGAGACCCTCATACTTGTGTTTTTCTCTTATTTTCATCACATCTCCACTATGTGTCTAATCTTTAGATAATTGAACCATGAATAAAATTAATAGTCTAGAATTAGCATTACCTCTACATCGGTCTTAAACATCAATCATTAACCATGACCCAATCTTTGCCTTTTATCATCACATTTCTCTTTCAAACTTTCATTCATGCCGATGCAAGGACTTAGCTAAACTCTAGTGTCAAACTCGTTTCATGTTCATCAAAATGAGAGTTCATATTCAGAAATTCCATATTTCATCACGTTTCTTTTACTTCATTTCCCATGCACATTTGCATTGTTTAAAACAACAATCTCATATTTAATCTTACTCAAATTTTTCCATGCCAAAAATCTCATTTTAGATCTCTTACGAAAAATTCTTTATATTAAAAATATTCCCTTTTTTTAATTAATCAAGATCATATTCTAAGAAATTTTATCAAGTTCTTTTTTCTTAAAATTGCTTCTAATTCCCATTATAATAGGTCAAATATTGTAGAAATAATTTTCATGAAGTCTAGGTATTTTTAGAAGAATTCTAGTATTTTTCTCAATTTTTACACACTTAAAATTACTCAAAAAGAATCCAAAATAATAAAAAAAATCAAAAATTAAAAATAGTGGCCAAAGGCCGGATTCGAACTCAGGCCGAAACCCCTGCTCATGAACAGTAACCGCTCTAAATCGCACCCGAGAACCTGTAAGTCCAAGAGTGACTAACTGTTATTTAGAGAATTTAAATTATATCTAAGGCCTGACCCTCGGATTTCATTTAAAATTGAATTTTCAGAAAAACAGAGTCTCTTACAAGACTCGAACCTAGACAAAAAGTTCCGCTCAGCTATAGTAACACACCCAAAACGCACTCGAAGACCAGTAGGTCTGAGTGACTAACCGATATACAGTCGGATTAAAATATTTTTGTATTAGACTGTACTGTATCTAGTTCTTCCTTTGATAAACTCAATTTTTCTCAATCAATTTGTACTTATAAAAATCTAGATCCTTTCTCGAATATTATTTCCTTGAAAACTGTAACTTATATTTTCTTAGAATGTCAAAAACTCACTTTTAAACACATAGTAGACTATTTCTCTTTAGTTCTTTGAAAAAGTGGATCATGAATACAATTTCGACATAGAAATAATTTCTTTTTGGATGAATCTTTTATCAACATATTCCCCTTTCATTCACAAAGTGTTCATACAATTTTTCATCTTTAACAAAAGCTCTGAAATTAGTCTTAGATTTACAAAACTAATCTTTTCTTATGTTTCAAGGAGACAACATAGATGATAATCTAGTGAATATAATATTACTTGTAAATGTAATTAAAACACACTTATTGCAACTAATCAATTTATCCCCAATCCATAGACATTATTTTGCATTCTACAATTCATTCATAAGAGAAATTTTTCACATATTGCATTCTACAACTCATTCACAAGCACAATTTTTCTTATAATCATGTTTCATCAATCTATCATGCAAATATATTAACCAAGCATCATAACAAATCTTAATTAACACATTTCAATTTATTTTACTCTTTTTCATGTAGATAAGTTAGAGTTTCTTTTCTTACTAGTTTCTTCAAACAAGTACAAAGCAAATTTTTTCCTACTTGTTTCTAACATATTCACAATTTAAAATCCTAGCATGGTATCTATGTTAGAAGTTCGAGAAATTGCCCACCTTATTGAAGAAACAAATAGAAACTCCTAAGAAACTCCTTGAACACACGAATGGCTCCCTTCTCCTCCTAGTTTGTGCCACGAAACTTGAGCTTTCTCCTCCTTGCTAGTGTGAAACCCGAGACCTCCTCCTTGATGCTATTGGCCGGCCTCCAATATTGCAAGAGCACACAAACACACACAACCTCTCAATCTTTTTCTCACACAACTCTTTCTTTTCCTCACACTTGTTTCTTTTCTTTCTTTTATCTTTGAAAATATTCTTAATGCAAGTAATGAAGAAGACAAGGGGGGTATTTATACACAACTCAAGCTCAAATGGAGGGTTGAGATGAGTTTAGATGAGAGGCTAGGATGCATTTGGGAGTTAGAAGAACTACCCATGATCAAATAACAACTCTTCCACTCTCTCCATCACTCCCACTCATGAAACAAGGCTGGCCACCCCTCTCTCACCCCAACCACGTGCTTGTGCAATGCACGTGTCACACTATGCATACTACAAATTGGTTTGTACATTAAATTATTAATTTAATTGTTACTTGATCAAGTCTACACTACAAGTTATAATAATTATTATTAAAAATAACTAATGGGCTAATTAGGTGGGCCAAAAACCATGGGCTCTCTAATTAAATTAATTAATTTATTTAAGTGGGCTAGATTTAGACTATTAGGCCTAACGATTAATAATATGCTCTAATTTAAAAGAGAAGAAATGTTTATTCATGAAATGAGAATACTTTTTGAAGTTAAAATACACATATTAAATTTCACATGCAAGACACGTGAAAATAAAAGAAAACTTCATATTTATTATTTGAGAAATTCAGGATTTTACAATGGTGATGCGAGATTAGTTTCAAAGTGTTGATGGTGGAGGAAGAAACAGCAGCAGCCACCAGTAGCAGTAATTGATTGTCGACTGCCATACTACGCAGTTGACTGCCACAACTCTCTGGATTAGCAGCCTACCGCAACCTAAGGGAAGCAGCAAATTGGGTCGAGTCTTGGTGATCAGTTTGAAGCCCAACTTCCTCTCCAGGTTAGAATGTACGACTCTCATCGTATGGTTATCTCTTCAGGAATATCAGACAGTTATTATATCAAGACTACAACCTAGGGTTTCTCTTGATCTCAATATATACATTATAACGACCTCATTTGAGAGGTAGAAAGAGTACTTCATTGTAGAGAGTTTGAGAGTTTTCATTGTAAACAACAAGTATCTTCCAATAAGGCTTGAGATATAGATAGGTTATTGGTGAGAGTGTTTGTAACTCTCGTATCTTTCTTTAGTTGAATATCTTCTCGACTATTTCTTGTGGTTTGTTTGTGGTGATCATGTCTTAAAAGTAGCCAAGAGTTCCTAAGAATTGGCTCCTTGTGACTCGTCTGGCTTTTTATTGTACTTCATAATGGTCTCTCATGTGACAGTACCTAACAATGGATCTACCTTCACTCCTTATGGCTTTATGTCAAACAATGAATCATCTAGATCTTTCTATTGGAGATACGTTATCATCTGGATCTTCTACATCGAGAACATTGTTCCCTCGAACCTTTCGAATTTCCCCTTGTCTCCCATCTCAAACCAACTTTTTGTTTTGATACCAAGTTATTGAGTTCTATACTTAACCTGAGATTTAAACAAGTAATCGAATCAAAGAGACAAACAAACAAACCCAACAACATACAAACACGCAAAATTTTAATAGAGGTTCACCCAATAAAATGGCTACTTCCCCGCATAGAGGCACTCCTGCAATTTGTAATAGAAAATATTAAGATAAAAAATTTTACAGTCTCTAAAAATCTCACCACCAAGGTATATAGTTTATCTCCCTTCCATATCTCTAAAACTGATGCTACTCTTTTTCTGATAGAACAATATTGAAATAACCCTAGAATCGTACACAGTATAATACACATACGATTACATAATATTGAATCTCAGTCATTGACCCATTTTCCGAATCTGCGCCCCTACGGTTGATTGCGCCAATATGCAGTCGGCTATTTGAGACTCGAGCAAATCAGAGAGCTCAGCTGTAGGTTCTGGTCAACTGTAAAATATTGTCAAGTGCAGCTTGACTATTGCAGGTGACTGCAATTAAATGCACATGGCTGCATCCTGCACTACTACTGTTCATGTTGATGTTGTTGTTTCTCTTGTTCACCTTCTTTAAACCCTTGATCTCTTCTCTGTGTGTATAGGATCCACATAATCCCAACAAGATGTTGTTACTAACTTAAGCTATAGTGCATCAAATCTTTGTCGGCTAATATATGGGGATTTACTGAAATTCTTATGCAGTTCTAGCTAACTGCTGATCTTGTGACACCCTTGCACCCTTGCATACTTAGAAGATGCATTCCTATTTTGTTAGAAAAAGTCGTCTGTGAGCATTGATGGGGGTAAAAATTGTGGTAAATCAGTACCACACGATTGAGGAATGAATCTCGAAGCTTCTAAGAAGTAGAACAATAATTCCAATAACGACATCCCATAAAGAGAAAGTTGGGCCGCATTCAGGCCCATCAACTAAAATAGGCCCACCATAGTAGGTTACCATAGCAACCCAACATGAAGGAGTCCAGACTCATCCAAAAGAGTTAGTCTAAATTCTCCATCTCCAGAGAGTAACTACTTCTACCTCTCCATGCATAAGAGAGGTTTCAAAAATTCGATTTCTTTATCAAAAGGAGTCCTAACTCGATCTGTTTACAAAGAGAGGATAACAAACCATATCAAAACACCAGAAAGTGGAGATAAATCTAATATCCTGAAACTGGCCCCACAATGTAGCGCCCCGATTCCCATATAACTGGGAAACCGTGGCACATGTCAAGATCTTTCCTTCAATTAGTCACGATACACAAAATGCTGGAAATTAAAACTTTTTATTCAATACAGAGTTCCCCGCAGTAATTACAAATATCAGTTTGTAATACCAACTGTAGCGCCTGCCCTTTTTCCTTTTTGACTCCAAACTCAATTCTTCCAATTTCTATATCACTTTAACCATAAACTAAGATAGTTGTGTTTCAGGGAAAATTTCGGCAGAGTCTCCCCTGTAATTTTTACCCTGAAACACAAAAAGCTTACGGAATTCTGCTCTAAATTCCGTAGCTCAAATCACAGGCAGTAATATCACGGGCTCCCCAGGCCAAAATGAGCATCATCACACAGGCAATATATATATATGCTCTGGGGGCCAAACTCATAACGGTTTATCAATTATCAATTAAAAACCATAAATCCTTTTGAAAACATAGTAAGTTTTTAGAAAATAACTTGTAAAAGCTTACCACGGCGCCCGGTACTCCACAACGAGATGGGTACGGGTCCAAACCATATCATGCCACTCCATACTCTACTTCCCATCATCATCCACATACTTATACATCAGAAATACAATTTAGAGCATAAAACCTTTACTATTTACAATTAAATCATAACAACAAATAGTAAAGTGAAGCTCCACTCCACCGGAACCTGAACCTATACCTCACCTCTGCACCGCTGAGGACCTGTAACAGTAGGGGCCTAGGGTAGTCTAGGGACCCCCTAACCCCCCAAACACTAAGGGGTTAGCCATTTCTGGTGTGAGTACAATATATTAATAAGCAAATAAATTAACTTATAAGTAAAACCGAATGAACTTACGAATACCAAGATAAACCTGAACATGTAAATATCATAAATGGAATTTCACATCAAATACTCACTGCATCACTTCCTGCATGCATATCCATACCTTCTCACAGCATACTTACTATAAGTTTGGAAATCATTCCAATTTGTCACTTAAGGCCCATCACTTTACGCCTTAAGCAACCATTCCTATAGCTTTATTTTTCCATAAAGCTTTACATTCGCAAATACTCTGTTATCACATAACTGCATCATATTTACCATTCATTGCAATTACAGACTCACGACTTATCTTCTTTCCCAATCTCATATCACGCAACACCGCATTCATTCATTTCTTACAACATATATCATCACGTCTCGCAATACATCACTTCCACACTCATACTTCATCTTAAATGGAAAATAAACATGTATCCTAATTTCCTAGTGTTTGTGTATGTCATGATCTGAGTCTAATGCAACAATACAGAATATAGAACGGATGCACTTAATCTAATGTCAGCAAGATTCTGGATACACATACATCCCATACTACATGTGACCCAGGTCAAGCCAACATACTTAGTCTAATGCAAGCGAGACTTTGGAAATGTATGCATCCCATACTACATACTTTCCAAATCAAGCCATTGTCTCTAAGTTTAGGGATTCGAACCCTTGCTATGCAATGCATTCTAATTTGGTCTACTTCCTGTTCCCGATAGATCGTGGCAATGAGGTTACAGTTAACGGTCCCACCGTTCTGCAGTCAACAGCCGTGACAATAAAGATATACGGTCCCACCACCGTATGGCAGTCAACGGTCCCACCGTTCTGCAGTCAACAGCCGTGACGATAAATATATATGGTCCCATCGTATGGCAGACAACGGTCCCACCGTTCTACAGTCAACAGCCGTGACGATAAATATATACGGTCCCACCGTATGGCAGTCAATGGTCCCACCGTTCTGCAGTCAACAGCTGTGACGATAAATATATACGGTCCCACCGTATGGCAGACAACGGTCCCACCGTTCTGCAGTCAACAGCTGTGACAATAAATATATATGGTCCCACCGTATGGCAGACAACGGTCCCACCGTTCTGCAGTCAACAGCTGTGACAATAAATATATACGGTCCCACCGTATGGCAGACAACGGTCCCACCGTTCTGCAGTCATCAGCTGTGACAATAAATATATACGGTCCCACCGTATGGCAGTCAACGGTCCCACCGTTCTGCAGTCAACTTAAACTTGAAGTTTTAGTCTAATCAACAGGTCGCTAGCTTGCACGCCCATAACTTCCAACACACAATACAAAATTGCTTGATACTATAAAACCTCATGTACTCTCAATAGTACATTCTTCTTGCACTCGCTGCACCTTTCCAGTATCGTAAGAGTTTGCTCACTCACCGGAAATTCTCGATTCCGAGTCCTATGGGAAGGTGGGAGTGTCTATTCCGACTTCTTAATTTGACTCTTTCAGACTCTATCATTTGAGTTCTCGGAAACACAAGTTCCATCAGGTGTACAAACAGAGAGAAACTGGTTTTCTTAGCCAATAATACTTTAACTAAGATTGGGTCTGTTCCATCTTTGAAAAATCATAACTCTCAACCTATAAACTGGAATTACAAAACTCCAGATGGGTTAGAAAGCTATGACTCCCTACTACGACTCTCTAGTTGGTCAAACTCTCAAAATTCTTAACAATAGTTCACTGTCTCTCATTTTCACCAACTAGTCAACTTATACTAGGCTGAACATAGCCCACCTCGAAGTTCAACAATAAGTCGACCTTGAGTTCCGTGCTCATAAAATTTGAGATTCTCAATCTACACATATACCCTTTCGTTTAAATTCATCTCACACAAAGAGCTACGACTCTTCCATCATAGCACACGAATTCGGCCACTTTTCCAGCAGAGCGTTCACTACCCTTTACTAATGAACTCTAGAATTTCTAGAACTTGAGAATCATCAAATAAACTCATACCCAGAGCTACTCTCAAGGTTCATAGCAATATCATACATATACAATTGGTTATGACCTTCTGGACTTCAGTCCAAAAGCAACCGGCTTCAGCTCTGCCCTTTTCAGACCAGCTGCACTCCACAATTTTTGAGGTATCAACGACCTCAAAAATTTGTGAAATGTAAACCATAGTGGTGGACACATACAAGAGTTTCCACACGAATTCTTAGCTCAAAACATCCAAGCTACACTAATGATACGAAATCGGAAGTACGTAGCGAATCGTAATTTAAAATCTTCATAACGCACCATGTGCGTAAAAATAAGAGATATCATACTCACCATATTTGATATCATCATATAAATATAATTCATCCCCATATACACATATACGTTGTTCTGATACCCTTGATCCAAACACGCCTTATCCGTAATTCATACCAACCATTCAGGTTATTATAATTTTTTTCTTAAAACACAGAATACATAAATAAATTCATACTCACAAATTGTCCCGCGAAGACTCGAAGCGCCACCCCGCATCCAAAGTCGCCAACATATCCTTTTCGAAATCCTTTCGAAAAACGGACTCCGCCACGAGCTAGAGCACCCTTCAATTAACATACCCATCAATTTAATTTAAGAATCGTGGAGAAATGGTGGAGATTTTGGGTGGGGAAAGGAGCCGCCGATGGGTTCTTTCGGTCTGGTTACGATCGGGAAGAGAAAAGAACGGAGGAGAAGAAGAAGAATGGGGGAGGGGGTTTATTAAAGAATAAATAAATAAATAAATAAATAAATAAATAAATAATAGAGTAAAGGAAAATTACATATAAACCCCCAAATCTCAATATAATTCAAATAAATCCCAACTCTTTCTTTAACAATACGAATAATACAAAAATACATTAAAATGACTTTGTAATAATCCGTATAAAATAATTTCATTTTCGAAAATAATAATGATAAAATAAAGTAGACAATATATCTTATATTTCTCGATAAAAATAATTATTATCGAAAAATACATATTCGCGCGAAATTCTCAATCGCGCACACATTTCGATGCAAAATAGCCACATGCTATTTTTCGGGTCGTTACACCCAATGACTATACATACCTCATGACATATTCAGAAACAAGGTAATCACAAATTTTTCTGCGAAACTCATCATATAATATGAGTTTTCTGACTTGGACGCTGGAGGGTCTATTGCCGGTGCTAACCCCGGTATTTCATGCTGGCTTGCAGGTTAATCAGAGCAATCAGAATCGTTCAGATAAGATCCAACCATCCATGACAGTCAGATATTAGAGTCAGGAACAGTTTAGGGCGATCAATGCCGACAATAAGAAAAGTTCATATCTTTTATTATTTCCTTAAAAAATATATGTTTCCTTCCACACAAAAAATAGCAGCAAAAGGTTGGTGCCGTCGGTGGGAAACAGAAAAGAAATCTTACCAACTTCGTCGGTAAAATTTGTTTTTTCTCGTCATGGCTCCTATGGGAAAAGGGAAGGCGGTAGCTCTAAGTTGACAAGCCAATCCTCTTCCTCCACCTCCTCTTCATATGGAGGACCCTCTTCCTACACCTCAGCAGGATCAACCTCCCTAACCAGATCAGCCACCTCAGCCGGATCAGCTTCTCCATCAACCGGAGCAGCCCCCTCAACAACCTATTCAGTCTCCCTCCAAAGAGGCTGTACGGGGGGCTCCTGAAAAAGTCATCTTGAATAGCACCGTGTGAGACAAGTGGATAAGAACAAAGTTTTGTCTACACCTCGACTCCCTCTACAGTGCCCTTTGTGGCACCCCAAGCTCAGCAAGTCCTCTGCCAAATCATACTCACCCGACAGTAGGGGTCAAATCTTCGAAATCACCTGTTTGAAAGGCAATTCCAATATGTGGTCGCCCGCCAAGAGCATCAGGAAAGCAACATGAGCCCCTCTCCTTGAAGACAGATGTCCAAAAGAACTCCTCTCGTAGGGGGCGACGAAGACATCCCTCTCTTAGGAGACAAAGAAGGACTCTGTAGCGCCCCGGATCCCCGTTACCGGACATCCGTGACACTCCCCAGAATCTTTGCCTTCAGATGCATCTCAACACAGTAATAACACAGAAATTTAAAAACTTTTTATTGCCAAATAAGTCATTACATCATTGATTACAACCAATGTCTTGTTCTTGACAAGAATACCAATTACATAAACTCAGCACATCTTATTACAAACATACATCACTCCTTTCTGTAGAGTTAACAACTTCCTCTCCGACTGGTAGTCGACGGCTCACTGCCGAAGCTCTGCTGAATGGTCAATCTGCTTCCCTGGGACTTGCTCCTCGGCTTGAGTCTTCTGCTGCACGACTCTGATATTTCTGCACCTGCTCGAAAGGTAGAATCGACACCTAAAAGGTGGGGAACGTCAGTACTTCGAATGACGCAATACTGATAATAATAGCAATCCTCCAAACTGGCAATCACAAACCATCTTGAATGGTAAGGAAAAGGAAACGTGCATCCTAATCGTGTAGTGCTCGTGTATGCCATAATCTAACAACTAAATGCACCAATCACAAGCCTATTCTAAAGCAAGCAAGACTTGAAAATCTAGATCCGCATGCATCCCATACTACATACGTCCAAGACCCAAGCATAGCCTAATCTAATGTACAAACAAGAATACACACGATGCACCTACTTTAATGCAATTCAGTTGGGAACGTATGCATCCCATACTACGTACTTTCCCAAAATCAACTTCGATGGAAACGTATGCATCCCATACTACATACTTCCCAAGGAGTTTGCCTCTCCTGATTGTAGGTTTCAATCCCCCGCCATGCATCCTACCCTTGTACTCATCCAGTTCTCAATAGATTGTCTGTCGCACAAGGAGATTACAGCGGTCGGTCTAATTCCGCCCTGCAATGACCAAGTGGTCACCGCCAGTTGGTACCCGTGCATGAACCTCCTTAGAAACCGCGTTGAACCTGATCCTTATGACCCTTGGTTCCACATGTCCACTCATGGACTCTCTCGCATGCGTGTTCACCCCCGGCCCGGGTTATGAACATATATATACCAAGAACACAAAACAAAAACCCACGCTTTAGGGACGTGAGCACCATGGGAGGTCAATTCCTCCGGGCCTCTTGCACCTTACTTCGACAAAACTTTGGGAATCAACAGATCGAGATACGAGCCGGGGATGTAATCCATTAGTGGTCGAGAACGTATCCCTACGACTGGAAGATACAACACCGACTATGGTCTACTAGGACTAATGCAATTTCCCAACCCCTTAATAAAACATTCTAACCCTTACCTTACTCTAATTATTTCGGGTAAGAATTAACTGCTTCCACACTTGCCTATCAGCCTCTAGCCCCTGGCGACACCGGACCGGTTCGGCACTTCCCCGACTTGGACTCGTCAAGCATAATAGCCTACGCCTGTCGCTACCCTGGCTGTAAATATTAAATTGCCCCGTGAGCTCCACTCATTGGCATGCTCGGACGTCCTATGCTCGGCAGAAGTCTAATAGTATAGGCTTGATAGGTGCAGGGTATCCTTTACCCTAGTGACTAACTCGAGTCACACATCCCACTTGGGGAATCAACAACCTTAGTAACAGAGATCAACCATCCCTAGGCACGAGTCACCGACTCAGCTCACACACAAGGGAAAAATGCTTTCACAACCCTTAGTCCAAACTCAGACTAAGCGACTTACGGATTTCTGCCCGAATCTCAAAATGAACATAACTCTCTCGATACAACTCCGATTGGAGTGTATGAGCCCAACCTGAAAAGGTAAGATTCTAGGCTACAACTTCCTAGTTGATCACGAGCTTAGATTCAAACATCTAAGTCCTCAAAATGGCTTCTCAAGCTCCAGCCCGCATGCTTCCTGTGCACGGGCTGCACCTTACCAGTAACACAAAATCCTACTCATTCATCAGAACGACACAAACTCAAATTCTGTAGAAGGGTGTGGGTGTCGTCAACAACTCTCTAGTTGGTCATGATTCTAAATTATACCATTAAGTCACCCTAACACACGTCTATCATCGATACACCAATTCACACAATTGGTCTCTCCAATTCAGAGCACTCAGCTCTACTCTAGTCCTCTGTCCAGTCTTACAAAAATCAAAATAATTCAACCGTTTACTGTAATTGCCTCAAATTAGTTTTGTTTGAAAGGTCTAGGTGTCCAATACAACTCTTTAATGAGTCATGATCCTCAAAATGTGCCTCTAACAAGTCTCAAATTCTCAATCTTTACAGAGTATCAAAACTGGCTGAAAACAGCACAGTGCTTAATCACAAAATCATAGTAAATTGCGCACTTGTCTAAATGATATAAAATTTATGGTGGTGAAACTAGACATCATACCCAACATCATGCAAAAGACGTCATGTCAAAATTCCAATTATACAGTTAGTACTATCTATTGCAAGTTAGCACAGAAACCATCAAGTTTTTCTAATTCAACATCTGCTACTGGTTATAGATCGATTTTTCTCATGTCTATAAGCTCATCCAAATAATTTACTGATTTTTTTTTTCATAATCATCATGCATTCAGAAATATTGGGTAAAAATTTCAGATCAATAGCATGCTTCAATAAATCATGAAAAGTCCTACAATATCCGCCATTCTGTTTATCTTTTTCTGAGTCTGCCTTACGACACAGCTCCATCTCACGATTTTATTAGAATATCAAATGATCATAGAAAAATCTGAAATAAATCATGAATGACCCTAACACATATATGAACACAAATTTTTAATTTCATTGTCTAATTCAACATATTTTGCTCTCGGAAAAATCCACAAAATGGTACTTCGAATCAGTTTTTCTAGTTCAATTCTGACTTCAACTTTTAACCTTTAGATGATCAATCTTATGCATCCTAGCACACATGCATGCAATCAAAATCAATTAAAAGACAAGAAATTCAAGTTTAGAGAAACTTCCCACCCTTGATTGCAGTAGTGGAAGGAACTTCTTCAAGCTTCTTCTCTTGGAAATCTCCTCTTGATCTTTCTTCTCCACTTTCTTCTTCCTTCTCTCCTCCTTCTCTTGAGGTGTTTTCTTTCTGAAATTTCCAGAGAAAAAGGGAGATAATGAAGTGGGAAATGAAGGAGAAGAGAGGAGGTATATGGGCCGGATTCTATGGGGGTGTAGCATAGGATTGTAGGGTGGTTTTGATCCAAAACAATGGCTCATGGCCAGTGGCGGAGCCAGACGAATGAAAATGGGGATCCCAAATTTTTTTTCCCCCGGCATCGACATAATTGAGCCTTTAATAAGAGGTGGATTAGACTTGGGGTCCCAAATTTTTTTTACCTGGGGGAGCCAAATAAAAATTTTGATCTATATTAGGGGGTTTTACAAAATTTTTGGGGTCCCAAATGTCCCCCCTCCTCTCTTCCTCCCTCCGCCACTGCTCATGGCCCATGGTTTTGGTGTTAGTTGTGTTGGCTGCCCAAATAAGCCTTAATGAGTTCCAACGGGTGCGAGACGAGCGATTTTAACGAGTGCACGCAATACATATCCACTGTAGCATCATACAGTGTTATATTTGCATGGGCGTCGTACCGAAAACTAGCATTTATACTAGTATCGGTCCTCCTCGTTCTCGTGCATCTTTTAGAATGAAATTCACCCATGAACCGTCCTGTAACCCTAACCATATACCACGATATCAAAATCAAACAAAACACTGCAATCGTGTGCACGCATATAGTCAATATACATACATACATATATATTCAGGTATCGTACAATACGGGGTGTTACAGACTCCTCCTCATTGAGAAGAAGCCTAACTACAATAAGCCAACCAGTCTCTAAGAGCAATAGGAAAAAAGAAGTACCCATCACCTGAGCAGAATTCCAAAACTTTAAGACTGAGGCCCTTCAAGCCTTCCACAACATCCCTGGCAGGACCAATGAACCAGCATTCCCTGCTCTACTCCTTCATGACCGGAGGAATCCTATGGATCTACTAGATCTAAGGAGCAAGGCAAAGCCGTCCTTCAGCTCCTCCAAGAGATGGAGAACCACATAGCACTCACCAAGCAAGAAGAGGGACAAAAGGATAGAACATACTGCCCCATTCGACCCCCTTCTCCAGAATAATCCTCGAGGCTCCTGTCTCGAAAAACTTCAAGATCATAGCTTTTGAGTCATATAATGGAAAGTCTGACTCGGTAGACCACCTTGAGATTTTCAAAACCCTCATAATGATCCATCAGCTGTTCAACTCCCTCATCTGGAAGATGTTTCTAACAACTCTGAAGGGATCAACAAGTGAGTGGTGTTCTCATCTCTCTCTAGGGTCAATCTTCTCATTCGATCAGCTTAATGAGCTATTCCTCACACAATTCATTACCATTTGCAAAACAAAGAAGTCATGCGCCTCCCTACTTGACTTGAAGCATGGGGATGGAGAAACTCCGAAGAGTTATGTTAGGCATTTCACTACTGAGTCTCAATCCATCTCCTCACTTGACTCAATTATAGAAATGGATGCCTTCATATACAATATAATCCATGTCCACTTTAACGCAACTCTTGTCAAGAGACCTCTTCGGAACTTCTCATACCTCCTACGAAGGGTTGAGACGTACATCCGAGTAGAAGATGTCATTCATCCATAAGAACAAAAAAGGTCATTCTCTGGGAACAAACGCAAGAACACCAACAAAGCAGGACCCAAGAAGTCCCAGAATGATGCATCGGGTCAGCATCGTCCTTATTCAGCATCATATTTAGAGAATTTCACTTTCCTCAATGCTACATCTCACCAGTCCTGATGGAAGTAAAGAAGGACGAGCTTCTACATCCTGCTCTTAAGACGAGCTTCTCAAGTAGGAGAAGGAATATGAACAAATGGTATGCATTTTACAAGGACCACGAACATCTCACCGATGATTGCGAGCCCTCAAGGAGGAGCTTGAACTCTGATACGATGCGAATACCTCTCCATGTTTACCCAAAGGAGCGACATTGAACCTCCTCCAGTCCTGGGAGTTAACAAACACCCATAAAAGCCTTCCGAGTCCCAATACTTGTGGTGCACTGTCTTCCACTCCATCCACGAATGACCTATGGGTGGAGAGTCTAACTCCTCCAGGAAAGCCTTCCTTTGAGAAGTGATCTCGATACACAATATTTGTCACATCCCGCTTCCTAATATATGGAATCATGGGCATGCAATTAAGGCCCAGCAAATGATACATGTATTCTAACTTACATCATCTATAAGTTGTACAATCATAAGCTCCTCAACAATAGAGCCTATACAAGCAGGTAATAATAATGATCACATGAACAATAATAGAAATAACTCTACATAAATAATCATCATCTGATATGCACAAACTTCGTGTCAAAATGTCCAAGAACATAATGTACTGAAGGAAATACAATATAATAAATAGTTCGCTACGACTAGCTAGATAAAGTAGCGACTGGGAAATAAAATAACACAAGAAACTCCATCATGACCCTTTACAAAGTTTGCTCATCAAGTCCCTTCAGTATCGCAGCATCGGTTGCTGTATAAACGTCATCTGGGGTGGGGGTGTCTGTGTAACGCCCCGAATTCCAAACACAGGAAATTCATAGCATTGACATGATCTTTTACTTCAACTTTGTACAAATTTACAAGGAATTTAAAACTTTTTATTACAGCAATGTTCTTTACAACAGCACAATGGAAATAAAATGAATACAATACAATCTACGATAATGAAAATTCTTCAATCTTGTAACAACTCATCAAAGTGACTTCAAGTCCATGCCAAGTCCAATCCTGCAATTGGGAAACTGTGGGCACGTCAGTTGCATACAACTGACGCAGTGCTATAATACAGGATTCTTTAATTTAGCAAACACACAAATTGAATGCAACAAATAGAAAATGTGACTATCCTAAATGTGTCAGTATATGATATGAACTTAATTCCTATTGCAGACATTACACTACGATGACACTAATGCATAATTGTTTGGATTCTATGCATCCCATACTCCATAGGTCCGAGGGCAAGCCCTTATCGTACTCCTCATTATAAGGTTCAATCCCTCTTTATGAAAATTCTACTATGATAACAAAAGCAAGGTTTAGACGTTCCATAAGTACGAATTCCATTCCCGGAATCCACCGCCCGACTATATATCTATCTCGTCGTGCGAATATCCCGCAAGTGCCGCTCTAGCCCCGGTATATATATTGGAGATCTGCCTCGTATTCATGATCCCGAAATCCACTGCCCGATCAATCATAGTCCCGGATTTAATTAAGGCTCATCTCGCATCGCAAGCAACCACAGTCCGGGAATACACCACCCGACTGGGTCTATAGTCCTGAAATCCACCACCCGACTATATGGAAGCGCGTTACTTACGTTTGCCCACGTTTCATCACATCTTCTTCTAGTGCCTACCCATAAATTAGAACATGAATAATAATACCACCTAGAGCTAGCTTACCCTCCTACCGGTCTTAAATAATATACCGAGAACGATAGCCAATATTGGCCACTTCTCAAATTTCAATTATCACTTTCATCACTTTGTCAGTACTCTAGGTCTCACTTAGCCACTAGTATCAACACAGTTCATGTTCACAACATTCATGAGTTATCCATACCCTTTTTATTCACATTTTAAAATTTTATTCATTCACAATATCCAATTATTCTCTTGTTCACACAACTTAGTTAGTTGTATAACTAGTTTCATATTCTTATCCAATATTTCACTTAAACATTCTCTATGGAAAAATAGATAGTTTATTCACCCCCTTCTAATAGGATTATCAATGAAGTTGCAATTACATTGAATAGATTCTTCTTTTAAACTATGATATTTATTCTTTAACAAATTTAAATTAACTCTAGATCAAGTTTAATCCAAATGATAAAACTTTCAAAATACCTCTATTCAAAATAATCAAAATTTTCTTCTTAATCAAAATGTAAATCAGTATTTATTTAGTTCCCAACTCTTATATTCAACTCAAACCCAAATTTTCTTCTTAATACACATTTTAAATCTCATGATATAATTCTAGTTCAGACACTCAAATTTATTCCTAATTACAAACATACATCACCATTTATTTATCTTCCAAACAAAACTCAATCTTTATAATCAACCCAATTTCAAACTTTCTCTTTAACTCCCCTTTTAAATCTAAATATAATAGTACAACTCTAGTCAAAATAATAATAAAATGTCTCTTATCCAACTAAATTACTATTTATTTTATCCCAAAATATATTGACTTTATATTTAACTCATTTCTAAACAATTTT
Organism: Hemerocallis citrina; assembly: GCA_017893485.1. Taxonomy (NCBI): domain Eukaryota; kingdom Viridiplantae; phylum Streptophyta; class Magnoliopsida; order Asparagales; family Asphodelaceae; genus Hemerocallis; species Hemerocallis citrina. The sequence goes on from CM030359.1 coordinate 282,781,655, forward strand.
CAATAACCCATACCTCCGATTTCTTAATAAAACCCAAAAATATATTTTAAAAAAAGAAAGAAAGACCCAAAAAAAACAAGTTGATCCCCCCCCCCCCCCCCCCCCCCCCCCCCCCGGATCGAACCCGAGCACAAACCCAGAGGCGCCAAACCCCTCACACGCTAACCAATAAGTTCAAACATCACACCTGAACATATCCCTAAAAAATATTTTATACCAACCCCTTGTTTCTCAATTCTTTTTAATCTAATCATATAACTTCAAATTTTTCTTCTATAATTATTTTCAGGATTATTACTATACATAGCACCTCTAAAATTTTCAGAACGAAAAATCTCTCTAATTTAATATATTTTAATTTGTAAATTATTCAAATTAATTTAGATAGTGTAGTTTTTAACATTTACATTCTTGTTCGTCATTAATTCAAATTAGACTACAACTTGTTTTAAATTCATAAAATTAGCATGAATGCCATACCAATTATTATAGAGTTGGGAAAAATACTCATACCCCCAATCCACTTGCAAATCTATATGCAATCTCAACATAGATTTCTCAATTTTGCAAATTGATATGCATACTCAATTTTACCTATATAATTTAATCATGGTGTAGCAAAACTAACATGAATCAATCATTCATGAATTGACACACATGAGAAAACACACATGATATTAACACACAAGAAATCTTATGCAAAAATTTATTTTAAAAGCATGATGAATCAATTTCCATGTTGTATCTTCAACTATTCATCTAGTCTATTTAATTTCACATGCATCCATACTCAATTTAATTCACCAATAATATTCTAGATTACACAAAGCAATTATTTAACCATTTCATGCATCAAAATAACTAAATTAGAAATTAAAGAGACACCCACCTCAAAAGTAGAATTCCCTAGTAGTAGAACCTCTAAAAAAAATGCTCCAAGCTCCCAAAAGAAAATCTCGGCCTCCTCTTTAGCACAACCTGCAAGCCACTAGCTCTCTTTCCCTTTTTTTATTATCATTTTGATTTGCATTTTTTTCATGACAAGAGGTGATCTATTTATAGGAAAAATTAAGGAGTAGTTACAATAACTTCTCACTCCCTAAAAGAGCTCACCACTACTCCACAAACTCACCCACTCTCCCTCATCTCACATGTTGGCCGGCCACTATACAAGGAGTGTGCATAAAGTACGTGCACGTGTATTCAATGTGTGTGCACACTCCTCCATATAAATTTTATTATCAGTTTTATTAAGTTAGATGTGTGTGTTACACATGGCAAGGTGTACCAACTTAACTAAATTTTAAATGTACATTAAGTGCACACAAAAATAATCATGGGCATTAATTTGTAATAGTTTAAGTGGGCTACAAAAATGGATTTAAGCCTAGTTGATTTTAATAAAAAATAAATCATACAATTGTGACTAGTAAGATGAGAGAAAAAAATGTCCATGATTGAAATTTTTTTAGGAACCAACACGTGCACAAAATTTAACGTGCAATGCACGTGCAAAAGAAAATATTAAAAATATTTTTTCTCTGGGGATGTTACAGTCCGTTAGAGTAAGATTCTGACAGCAACTAGCATCAAGCAGTATGATAGAAAAGCAGTACAATATAACATTGGAAAAGCAAGGGACAGGAATGTAGGTATTAGAATGGTATGATCATGCACAATACAATATTTATATGGTGACTGTGAGAAAATAAAATCATGATTGTAAAGAATAATCAATCAGTAATTGACAATGCAGTGATCGGGTAATCAATGGTCGATATGTGTATAATAATCAGTAATTGATAATGCAGTTATCGATAATCACTATTAAGTATCTGTATCAATAATCGATAATCGATATTAGTGCCAATAATTAGTGTCAATTATTTAACCTCGGTCTATCAGATTTTATTAACCTATCTAATGTACTCTTTCTTATGTCTGATACCACAGGTTCAGGTGCATAAAAATCAAGTGAACGCTTGGACGTAAATAGTGAAGTACATGATCATGTACTCCGGTCTTCTAGTGGCAGTAATCGGTAATCATTAATCAGTAAACAGTAATCAATATACAGTAATACGGAAAACATGAGCCCCTTCCTAATACACTCTCCTATATTGTTCACTACTAAGTTGTAACCTTTATGACTCTGGCTTGTCATTCTTTTCTTATAGTGAATCATGAATATGCAGTTTGTGTAATCAGTGATGAGAACAATAGTGTCAAGGGTGGTAATCTAGAGAATAACAAGAGATGAAACAGAAAAAATGATATAGAGGAAATCTATCAACTACCTATGTCGGTACGAGTCATTAACAGAGGAATAGTTATATATATGACCAAGGGACACTTACTTTTCTGCTGCTACGGGAAAACAATTATAATTCCTTCAGATGTTCTGGAAAGTTGACTCTGTTCCGAATCCAACACCTATTCACTTGATGAAATGTAAGTCCAATACTTATGCCTGCCAATATGTTCTTTACAGGTACAGCGCACAGGTAGCAGCATACCATTATATTTAAATGCTTACAAATTCATTGCAATACCATTATCAATTCTTACCAACATAATAGTTTGACCTCTAATGATGCTGAGTAACACTCAAATTTTTCTCAAATCAAAATTCCACCAAAAGTTTATCGTTTCATGTGGTTTACTGAGACAATACTTTTAAACAGTAATTTAGAAATTTAGTCGCACTTGTACCAAATCCTCAATATCTCACAAACTGCAACTCAGTTGGCAAAACCGCAAAAAGTTATGGATTCTACACTCGAAAAGATACATTATGCATAAATATAAGTCTAAGCTTGTTCATAGAAAGCTCGGTCTAACCTCTGTAAAAAACTAGTCAGTTGTAGGGTAGAAAATATGAAGTCAAGAAATATATCTAGAAAAAATCTTTATTCAAAAACATGAATTTATAAAGTTCTAACATGCGATAATTAAAAAATTTGCATCAATACATTCTAAGATAAATTCTATGTGTATGAAATATGATAATCATGGAAGGGAACGATTGTAAAGATTTTTGTACTAAGCCAATTTCGGAGAGAAATCAATAAGGAATGATTCAACACAAGAATATACCACTTGGTTCAAGATTTGAATAGGTTAATATTGTAAGGAAAGAGATAGAATTCGACAATACGATAGTTTGAAATAACAATGAGGAAAAACTTGTTATGAGTCAAGAAAAGGAAAGGTAGGACGCTTGCCTCGTTCAGACAAAATATTTCGTATGCGTAGAAACTCCGCGGCTTGTCGCTTGTTCTTCGATTCATGCTTGATTTCGTGCTTCGCTTTTGGCAAGAGAGAACAGTAGCAACGGTGGCAAGAACGTCAGGTTCGGGCTGAGTGGAGGTCGGATTTGGTTTGGAGTTGGTGTCGGGTTTGAGTTTGCAAATGGAGGCAGTGGACTTGGGTTTGAATGGAGTTCGGAATGGAGAGAGTCGGGATGAGGTAGATTTGGATTTTAGGATGAAGGTGAGATGATTAGGGAATGGAGAAAGTGGGTTTGAAAGAATGTGGAGTTGATTAGGGAAGGTGATGAGAGGATTAATGATGATGAATAGGCTAATATAATGGCAGTAAAGAAGGGCCGGTTGTTTTGGTTAGTGGAGAGGTAAATGGGTTAGTGGGGGTAGTTAAGGGAGTGAAGTGGGTTAGTGAATGGCTAGAATCATCTTGGGTTAGGCTTTTGGGATTGAAGGGTTGAGATTAAAGCACAAGTTTTACTCAATAATTTAGAGTGGGTTGGGCTAAAGAATCTGGACTTTCACATAATTTAATAAATAACTGGATAATAATTTAGAATGGCTAAAGAATATGGGTCTTCACAGGAAATAATTATTAACTACATAATATAGTTCATGCTAATCAGTCCAAATAAAATATATATGACCGAATGAAAGAAATACGCAGAAAATACGTATAGATGAATCAGAGGGTTACAACATCCCCTCATAAAAGCTATGAGATTCCAATAACTTTCTCCGAGAAGGATCTGGAAGGTGTTCGAACACCTAATTGCTACACACTTGTAATCAACATCTACATGGCAAACCATGAGGGGCATCCCGTCCTAGTAGATAATGGCAGCTCAATGCGCATTCTCTTCCTAGAAGTCTTCGAGGGTCTCAAGCTCTGGCGAGATCGTCTCAATCTTGCCGGGTACACCCTTCATGGGTTCTCAGGAGCCCCAGTTCAAATTGAAGGAATAGTCAACCTTGATGTGACCATAGGGAAAGCTCCATCCACTCGTATGGAAGCACTCAATTTCATGGTTATCAATGTGAATGTTGCCTATAACATCATTTTTGGCTGCCCAGGGCTAGCAACTCTTTATGCTGTTGCCACGGGCTTCCACATGAAGATGGAATTCCCCACATAAGTAGAGGTAGGAGAAGTTAAGGGAAACCAAGAAGCTGCCCAGGTACGTTACACTACTCCAATGTGGGGCTCAGTCATCCCCCTTGATGCCATGGAACTCCCATAAGAGAGGGGTCAAGTTAACTTCGAACCCATGGATGAAATAGAAGAAATCCCTTTCTCTGAAGATGATCAAGCCAAGTATTTTCGGGTATGCAAATATCTCCCCCCACCAAGTTAAAAAGTAATTTGTTGCTTGCATTAGGGAAAACAAGACTTGTTCGCTTGGACCACATCTGACATGTCAGGCATCTCCCAAAATTTAATCATGCACTGTTTGAACGTGAACCCGAATATCAAGCCCATCCATGAAAAGCGTAGTAAGTTTGCCCCCGACAGATAGCAAGTCATTAAGGAGTAAGTTGAGAAGCTCCTAGCCGCCCGCTTCATTCAAGAAGTTAGCGACTCCGAGTGGCTAGTGAATGTGGTGATGGTAAATAAAACCCACGACAAATGGAGAATCTTCTTAGAATTCATCGACCTCTACAAGGCATGTGCAGAAGAGCCCTTCCCTCTACTTAGCATAGTCTCCTTAATCGATACCACCTCCGGTGACGCCTTTTCAGGATACAAGCATATTCGAATGTTTCCACTAGACATCCCGAAGATGTAGATTCTTGATTTTGATGACTACAACACAATACATAATTGTTCTATATTACATATCTTTTGCATTGTGTATCAAAAGTGTTCAAGGTCAATACCATGATGAAGCACTCAAAGCCAATACAATCAGATGAAGCTTTCAAAAGTATTTGCTCAAGCCACAAAGGCAAGATCAAGCCACAAAGACTCAAGTTCAAGTTCAAGACTTTCAAGAGCTTTCAAATTCAAGACTTTCAAGTGCTTCAAGTGATTAGCTACACTGAACAAATGTCTTGTAATATTGTTGTATTATTTGTGAGTCTTAGAATCTTGTAAAAGCCTTGTCACACACACTCATACATTCCCTAAATAAAGAAAATATTTTACAAAATCAAAATGTCAAAACAAAACTTGTATAAGTTCAGCTGATTGAGTACCAGTCGACTTACTCTTGAAAGCAGTCGACTGTTAGAGTACGAAACTGACTGAACTCACTCAAGCTCTCTGACCAGTCGACTCATATGGCAACCCAATCGACTGTTCAAGCAGTTTTGGACAGTTTTTCAAATTCCAAATTTGTTTTTCAAATTCAAACTTTTTACTGCTGTTGTATGGCAGTTGGGATACTATTTCTCAACGTCCAAGAGAATCTAACTCTATAAAAAGAGTATAGATTTCAATTGGAAAAGTTCACTAAAATTTTGATTCAAGTCTTTTGCTTTTGAGAAGAAAAAGAACAAGTTTAAAAAGCATATACTTTCTTTTAAACTTGGTTCTCTAATTTTCAGTCTTGTATTACATTGAATTCGTTCTAGACTGAAGTCAGAAGTCGACCTATAGCCAATATACAAAGGCACTTTCAGATACAAGGCTTTAGGTTGTTGTAAATCTCTTTTTGTTATTGTTTCACTCTCAGGTTGTGAGAGTGGTCCTCTCGGTTGGAGAGTAGGAATCTTGGTTTAGAGTCGGTTTCACTCTAGGGTGTAGAATGGGTTTTGCTATCTCTAGTGGTGAGAGAGATCTACGGATTTGACATAGTTGTTGTCAAAGGCCATAGAGTATTCTTATAATTTTTTCAAGAATAGTGGAAATCTGGTTTCTTGGGGACTGGATGTAGGTCAGGAGGACCGAACCAGGATACATCGTGGTGTTTGCTGTGTTGACTCTCTGTGGTTGTATTTTCTAAACTTGTATTTTTAATTTCTTTGAGTTTCTTGTGTAAATCGACTCTGGTTAGTCGACTTCTTTACTCTCTAAGTCGACTTAACATACTTGTAACTCTTTAGTTAAATTACTCTTCTTATCTTATGCTTCAGTCGACTGCTTTCTATTTTCAGTCGACTTAACAGTTCGAAAAGTTCAATTTATTGATCAACTTTTATACAACACTATTCACCCCACCTCTAGTGTTATTTTCCTTGCTTACAAGATTCAACACTTGGTATCAGAGCCTGATTGAGTGCAATGGCATCTACTTTAAATGTAAGTCAATACCATGAAGGCCAATACACACAAAGGCCATCTCTATTTGATGGAACAAACTACAACTATTAGAAGTGTAGAATGAAGATCTATGTACAGTCCATCAACTATGAGATTTGGAACATGATCGAGACAGAATATACCATACCTACAATTCCCTATGCACAATGGAACGATGACATGAAGAGCAACATCATGAATAACGTAAAGGCGATGAATGCTCTCTTCTGTGCACTTACCAAAGAGAATTTCAATCGTGTGTCAAACGCAACAACGACTTATCAAATTTGGCACACTCTTGAGGTAACACATAAAGGTAAAAATAAGGCCAAAGAATCTAAAATCTCTATTCTTGTTCACAGGTTCGAGATGTTCCGTATGAAGGAGAACGAAAATGTGTCGGACATGATAACAAGGTTCACGGACATCATAAATTCTCTTGTGGTTCTTGGAAAGACATATTCACAAGCAGAGATGCTGAGGAAGGTCCTGCGTGTCTTAACCCCCAAATGGGAGAAGAAGTCCACCTCTATAGAAGAAGCCAATGATTTAACACAACTCTCTCTTGAGAATCTTATGGAAAATCTAATGGTATACAAAGTACAACTAGAAAAATGCAAGAAGGATCTAGGACCTCAATAAGCCAAGAAGAAGACTCTTGCTTTCAAGGCCATGCCCGATTCAGAAGATGAAGAAGAAGATGAAGAAGAAATAGCCATGTTCACTAGAAAATTCAAGAAATTTCTTCGAAAGGGTAAATTCAATTCTAAGTTTAAAGATACCAATGAACTCCGCACTTGTTTCAAGTGTAATAAGACAGGTCACATGAAGAAGGGCTGTTCGTTTGGAAAATGCAAAATCGAAAGGGAAAGTTCCTAACTTCAAGAAGGACAAGTACACAAAGAACAAGTACATGAAGAACAAGAAGGCATATCAAGCAACTTGGGATGATAGCGACTCATCATCCGAAGAAGAAAATAAAGAATCAAATGAAGTCGCAAATATGTGCTTCATGGCCACTCAAAACGAGTAAGTGACAATTTTGATTCAAATGATTTATTAGAAGCATTTAATGAAGTTTATCAAGAACTAAAAAAGGAGAAGATAAGAGTTAAAAATCTAGAGAAAGTTAGTCAAATACTTTCTCAAGAAAATCTTAACTTAAATGTTGAAGTCAAGTCTTTACATTCTCGTCTTTCAAACTTGGATATAGATCTTGTATCTCTTAAGAAAAATTATGAAGAGATATCCAAGAATGTATCTAGGTTTAATAAAGGAAAAGAGAATTTAAATGAAGTTCTCCAAAATCAAGTTCAATCTAATAAAAAGTTTGGGCTTGGTTTTCAAAAAACTCTTGAAGAACATCATACTTCTAATAATACCAGTAGTAATAAGATTGATTCTGGTTCTAGTGTGAAAAAGAAGTTATATGATTATTTTGAAAAACCAAAAAATATTTTTAACCATGAAAAAAGTAATCTCTCAGATCAGACCAGTCGACTGAACCAAAAATTCGGTCGTCTGACAAGAGGTTTGGAGTCTTATTCAAAAAGACGAAAACCTCATATAAGTCAACTTGTTTCACCTCCCAGTCGACAAACTTCACAGAAAAGTTGACTTAAGGGTACAACAAAGTCGACTGGACAGGCTAAAAATATTTGGATTCCAGACAACTTGAGTCTTAATGATAGGATTAGTTATATAAATTCTTTTGTTCTTAATGTGTGTAGTTCTGTAAATTATATGCCTTCTTTTGGTGGTAAATCAAACTCACTTTGGGTTTGATTTTCCAAACACTAATCTCTTTCAGACCCAATGAAAAGGGTACCATATTCACAATTCTTATTTTATATATACCTAAAAGGGGATGTTGGATACTTGACAGCGGATGCTCTAAATATATTACTGGCCATGGAAACCTACTTTCTTCCATACAAGAGATAGATGGAGGAACTGTTACGTTCGGTGACAATAACAAAGGAAAGGTCATTGGAATAGGCATGGTCGGTAAGAACACTACCCCTACTATTGAAGAGGTATTTCTAGTTAGGGGTTTAAAGCATAATCTGTTAAGTATTAGTCAACTTTGTGATAAGGGTTATAAAATAGTCTTTGAAAAAGATGCATGCTTAATCTATGATTCATCTATGCAAAATGTGATCTTTTAAGGTTTTAGGAAAAATAATATATATGAATTATGTTTAAAAACAAATGAGTTTTCAAATCATTTTTATTTAGTTGCTTCTAACAATGACTCTTAGCTTTGGCATAAGAGATTTGGACATGTAAATATAAAAAATATTGCTAAATTATATAAGAATAACCTAGTAAAAGGATTGACAAAATTACCTTTTAGAAAGATAAGATGTGTGATGCGAGGGGCAAAAAAGTTTGAGTAGGGAGAAGAAGAACAAGTAATCTTTAAACATCTCTAAGCACAGATCGTCATCCCCCACTCCTTAGCAAGCTAAAGCCGAGAGTGTAATATCCCGTTTGGATATTATATTTGTTTTATTATTATTTTCAAAAATTAAAATATTTTTATGGAAATTACTTGGTTTTACTAATAAAAAGTTATCTGTATATATATACTAGTAAGTATATATATGCATTGTATCGATTTTGTGCACTTGTACAAAATCAGGTAAAATGAGTTTTTGAGAAAATATCTGTAATATCCCACGCTGATATTAAAAATTATTATTTTATTTTTATTTTCAGAATTGAAATATTTTTGGAGGATATTACCCGGTATAGTTAATAAACATTATATAAACATTATATATATATATATATATATATATATATATATATATATATATATATATATCAAATTGGTACTGAAATCTTCCGAGCCGATAATAAAATTATTTTTATTATTATTTTATTTTATTTTCCGAATGAAATTATTTTTGTACAGATTGATTGAGTTTGATGAATAAAAATTATCTGTATAAATAGATGTATGTACGTATATGTACTGTATCGATTTCGTACGTTGGTACGAAATCATGTAGTATGTGATTTTGGGTAAACACCTTTTATTTTGATCCATCATGATCAAATGAAGGGTTAGGATTGGATTAGGGTGCGATTGCAATTTAAAATTTGCAAATTGATTTCCAATTGATTTAACCACAAGAATGAGAATACTTGTCTCATTCTCTTCCACACCTCTCTCTCTCCGTCTCCTATAAAAAAGCCCCTTGGTCGGCCATTTCCAAGAGCAAAAGCCCTATTTTGTTTCTCCCATCTCATTTTTCATCTCGCTCCATCTCTTCTTCTCTTATACTTTCTTCTTCTTCTTTACTTGTTTAAACTTAGAAAAAAATTGAGAAGAAAAGAAAAGAAAAAGAGATCAAATCAAAAGAAAAAGAGTGGGTTCATTTCTTGATTTGTTCTTGAGAGAAGGAGCAAGAACAAGGAGCAAAGAGGAGAAGGCTAGCAAGTTCTTCCTACACTGTGGGTGGGGGTTTCTCACTTTGATGATTTGTTTGGTGATTTTATTTATTATTATTGTTGTTATATATTAATAAATAAAGAAATTGGACACATTTCATGGGCATATTGATGATTGTGGACTATAATAAATGGAATATAAGATTGAAGTGGTAGAACTCAAATAGAACACTAAATAATAAATCTTAAAACTAGAATGTAGTTTTTGATAGCTGGAATTAATTACTTATGCTAAAGTTGAAATTTTGACTCTAAATTAATTTGAGAGGTTCTCATATGTGTTACTAACATGCTCTAATTTTTGTAGAATTTTCTGGGTTAGTTTGATAAGCTAAATAGATCGTTTTCCCAAAACAGCGAGCATCAAAGCAAATATGCTGTTTTGTTGATTTTTACTTGTGTTTAAAAAGCTGGATTTTGAGTTCTATAAGAAATCTGAAAAAGTTGTCAACTAGAGAGTTGTATTAGATGGTCTTAGCTTTCCAAAAAGTCCAATTTTGTTAGATTCTGACAAGTATATCAAAAGTTAAGAGCCTTACAAGCTTCTGCCTTTTTCTGTCTTTGTTGCTCTTTGTATTGTGTTTAATGAGCTGGATTTTGAGTTCCATAAGGAATCTGAAAAAGTTGTCAACTAGAGAGTTGTAGTATATTTTCCCACCTATCAAAAAAGTATAATTTTGTTAGATTCCGACAAGTATAGAAAAAGTTATGAACTTTACAAGTTTCAGCCTTTTGCTGTCTTTGTTGTTCTTTGAATTGTGTTTAAAGAGCTGGATTTTGAGTTTCATACAGAATCTAAGAAAGTTGTTAACTAGAAAGTTGTAGTAGTTGTTCTTAGCTTTCCAAAAAGCCTATTCTTTTTAGATTCCGATAAGCAGAGTATGAGTTATGACCTTTACAAGTCATAGCAGCTAGTCTTTATTGGCTGAAGTTTGCTGTTTAGATTGTTCGAAGTTTTTGTACCTTTTATTGACTGAATCTGAGAAGGTTATCAACTAGAGAGTTTTACTATAGTTTCTCACCTTTCCAAAATGTCCAATTTTGTTAGATTCCGATAAACGGAGTATGAGTTATGACCTTTACAAGTCACAGCAGCTGGCGTTTTGGCTGAAGCTTCGATGTTTAGATTGTTCAAAGTTTTTGTACCTCTTACTGACTGAATATGAGAATGTAGTCAACTAGAGAGTTTTAGTAGATGTTCTCACCATTCTAAAAAGTCCAATTTTGTTGAATTCCGTTAAGAGTAGCATGTTTAATTGCTTTTAGGGTGTTAGAAGACTTTGCATGTTGCTTTTATGTATAAAAGATCAAGTTTTGTTAGTAGCATGTTTAATTGATTCTAGGGTGTTAGAAGACTTTGCATGTTGCTTTTATGTATAAAAGATCATGTTTTGTTATTAGCATGTTTAATTACTTCTAGGGTTTTAGAAGATCGTTTATGTTGTCTTTGTGTATAAAAGATCAAGTTTTTCTAGTAGCATGTTATTTTGCTTCTAGGTTGTTAGAAAACTTTTATGGTTGCTTCTATATGATTCATTTGTCGCATACATAGCCAGTTGGCTCGTATGTAATTCTTTTGGCTCATACGTAGCTAGTTGGCTTGTATATAAGTTGTTTTTCTTGTATGTAGCTTATTAGCTAGTACGCAGTTGTTGTGCTCGTCTAGGGTGATATCATTGCCTTAGGGGCCATTGACCATAAAGACGTGTATTTATTTTACTCTTTGTGGACTGTGGAAGAGTCACCCCTCGTGTACCGTCAGATCCTAACCGGTTTAGGTTGATCGCGGGCCGAGAGCGTAGACAGAATCCAAATTCAGGGTAGTAGCATGCGAATAAATTCGTATTGCCAGGGTCTTGGGTCGATGGGCTATGAACAAGATCTTTACGAATTCTTGTAAGTCTAGGTTGAGCAACTAGTAAAGTTATCTTGCATAGTCTAACTTAAGACCTAGCATGTTGTGTTGGTACTGTTGTCATCCCTCAGATTGTTTAGGGTTAGTGACACCGTTAGGGTAGTAACTTATGGCTATTACTACTTAATCTTTATTTATTATCATTTTGCCGAAGGGAAAGAGTTGGTATTAAGGGTGATACCTTATGATCCAACCTGTTCTATAAGCCAACACTAGGTGGTTTTATTAGTTGTACCCTTCTTGTCAAAGGGATATGGTCCGTGCCTTCTCATGAGTCGGGAGCACGGGATCCGTATCTCGTCTGTTAATTTCTGAAGTGCCATGATAAGAGCGGGAAGTTTTCCTGTCGGAGCTAGGGGATGGAACCCTGGAACTCCGTCATGTTCTATATTAGGAAAGGCAAACAGGCCATAGACTACGGTCTATAAGCTAGGGGGCCACAGGGGATGCTTCGAGCTAACCTATGTTGTAATTAACTCCGAGGGTTCGTCAAATTTTTAAGTGAGGTCCGGTACGCCGGGAAATAGTGGCAAACGGGGACACTACTGTTTGTTTAAAGTTGAGATCCACTACTAGTCATCAGCCTTAAAGCGTCAGTATATGTACTGACGTCCCCACTTCAATAGGTACTGGATTGCAAAACTACAAGTACAGGGTTCAGGAGGACTCAAGGCAAGAGAAGCAAAGTGTTGATTTTCATTTCAATTGTAACATCTGTTGTAATTTATTTTATTTTGAGAATGTAACTACCGTTTCCATTTTTCCCCTTTTATTGTTGATCCCCATTGTAATCTCTTTTGTAATCCTGTAATATTTCATTTATTTAATCATTATATCGAATAATATCAATTCTAATATTATTTATGTTTATCCTTAATCTCAGTTTGATTATTTGAATCTTACTTTTCCTTTTTCTAATTCAAATTTAATTTCATGAAGTTGTCTTTTGTCTTGTTTGGTTGAGAATTGTTCTTCTATTTAACCCATATTCTACCCAAACCCTATAACCCACCTCCTATTGGATCTATTTTAATACTTATACACAATATCTATACCCAATACCCAATAACCTATTCTATATAAACCTACCCCTACCTAACCCTAGCCCCCATTACTGTACAGTCGCCAGACCTACCCCCTACCCCTGTACAGACCGCCCATCTTCAACCTTCTGCTTTCTCTCTCACCCCTCACCCTCCGTTTTCGAAACCCACCGCCCATCAGCCCCTCTTCACTTAGCCCTGCTCTGCCTCAGCCTTTCGCCCACCTACTTCAGCCTCATCCTACCCCGTCGTCCTCGCCCAAGCCTCAACATCACCGCACCCATCAAACACCTCCAGCCTCAACGACCGTCATTGACTTTGACCATTCTCCTCTTCCACCGTCCTCCCGTCGACCTCTCATCGTATTCCCGTCAAAGCCTCCACCTCAGTGCTGCCCAGTCATCCTCGTCCTCCTCCAAGAACCCATCGCCCACCATCGCCATTGCCGAACCCATAGCCATTACCAGAGCTCGAACTCATTGACCGCCGTCTTCGCCTCTCCGTTCACCCCGCAACCACTAAAGATCCCTCGCCCCCTCGTCATCGTCGTCGAACGCCCTGAATGCCTCGCCGTTTACCTCTTTTGTTTCGGAGCGAAACAGAGTCTCGCTCGAGCTCTGAGTTCTCGTCACGGCATCGCCCCCGACCGCTAGTGACCCCGTCGTCACCACCCTTACTCATGCCGTCGTCGTCGCTCCCAGACCGCACTTGCCATTTCCCTCTCCCGCCATTTCTCTTTCTGTCGCATTGGAGAAGAAGGGAAAGGATTGGGTGGTTGTGTGTTTGCTGTTTGTGGTAGGAGGATCCGTTGTTCTGTGTTGGTGCTTTGGGAGAGAGAATTAGTGTTTGGTGTTGTAGAGTAGGGGATCCGGATCCCATTTGCTGTTTTGTGTGGGGGGATTGTTTGAGTTGTGTTTTTTGTGTTGGAAGTGTGGGGATTTGTTGTCTTGTGTTGCTGTGGTTGTCGTTCGCTGTTTTTCCGTTGCACGTAGCTTGCACGTGTTTGCTTGTTTCATGTTCGTGGGTTGTTGCCCGAGATCCTAATCCCATTATTCTTTTATATTCAGAATCGTCTCCTATAGTTCAAGAAAGCACTATCTATTGTTTCTAGTTCAAGAAAACACTTTTTGAAATCTCGCAAGTAGTAATCAAATTGAATATCATATCTAGTTGAACTCCATTGTTTATTTATTGTACCATGTTATTGATTCATAGTATTTTCATCGTACTATTATTGTTGACTTCAATCCTAAACCGGTAATTTATTGTACTATGGAACATTCACATATACTGCCTTGTCATTTGCCTTGTACTGAGGTTTCGACCCGGTTCCTGACAAAGTAACTTAAAACCATGCACATGAAATCGTAATACACTTAGTCCATATATTGTCATGTTTTGCATATAAACCGTGTTTTCCATATTTAATGAATTGGATTATGTATATTTCATGTATTGTATAGTCTTGATATCATCTTGAAATTATACTAGTGCTACCGGCCTCATCGATTGTACTTGTTGCATGAGTATTGATACCATCATCCACATTAATCACAAGCATGTTCATAAATGGTTGTTAATAAAATGATAACAAGCAGGAGTTAAGGGTTGACTAGGGTAGTTGATGACATAGTGACTATACTCGGAAGTGTGGGGCTCGTGTTTCCTATGGTTTTAAAGTTAAATAGAACTAAGTGCCACGTAGAACTAAGTGACACGTTAGGAATTGACGGAGGTCACCTATAGAATCCATTACATGGAACTAAGTGTCACGTAAAACTAAGTGCCACATCAAGGATTGACGAGGGCCACCTCTAGAAGGAATTGACGGGGGCCTCCTCTAGAACCTACGGGGGTCACCTCTTGAATCCATTACATAATTGTGTTATTATTGAAATATTATATCGTACCGAGTACATGACCTATACAATCTACCACCTTAGTCTAAATAAAATTTATTGTATTCATGGAACCTATAGTATGGGATGCAGTAGTACGTGCATTAGTTAGGATTAAAAGAAATAATAGACTTATAGACATAAATGAACACTGAACATTGACACTAATACTGAGTATTGATTATTAAACATTGATTCCTGATTTTAGAATTATTGATTATCAATTTTTTTTTCTTTTTCCGTTTATCATTTATTGACTCCGATATCGTTCCAATTTCTGTTTTGTTACATAGTCCTTTATTTCCTATTTTACTGCTTCCTACTACTTGTCGCCCGAGGCTTGCTCTAACGGGATCCTCTTCCTCTTTCTTTTGAGTTATGTCATATAGGTACAGTGATGGGTAACTGAAAGAAAATCGTCGAACTATTGCTGCATTTCATATTCTCGAACAATTTGGTAAGTTCTTGTATCCAATATTTGGTTATTGGATTTTATTATGTTTTTGTGATTATATTTATCTGCGTGGTTGTGATTATTTCCTTTCATGTTGTTGAGTTAAGACTGGTACAGCTTATGGATGATGTTAAAATCATCTGCTGGGTCTTCGTCATGGACTCATATTCCCGTATTTTTGGAAGCGGGACGTGACAAAATTTTTAGTGGTATCAGAGCCAGGTTAAGCTCTAACTATGTTGGAGTTTAGCTAGATTTTGGCTAATGTGTTAGTCATGTTTGATTGGCTAATACGTTATTCATGTTTGGTTCTAGCCAGTTTAACTCAACAGTATTTGCACCACGTCAATCACATAAACATGTAATAACGAACATATATCTGGATACTCCTCTTATTTGATTCCTCCTTGATTCCTTCATATTCAGTTCCTTCTTTTCTCAGTTATTTCGTCCCTTCCATTCATTCATATTCATTGATTCCTTATTGGGTATAATTTTGTTCTCTTGTACTCGTATTCTTTCGATTCCGATGTCATCCGTTCTTTTCCTTCCTGCTCAGTTCGTTGATCGGCATCGCTAGATCTATAACGATATGTCAGCAGCCTGGAACATCACTACAGGTGGAGGTACCATTGTGTGCTCTCAGATCTGTGAACAGAGCCCTTGGTTATTGGAGGAGTTGATTTTGTAGACGACCTTATTGTCATCAGCAATTCGAGTTTTGATGTGATCTTGGGCATGGACTGGCTCGGTATTACTCATGCTATGATTGACTGCTGTAAGAAGAAGGTTGTGTTCCAAATACCAGACCATTAAGAATTTGAATTCCATGCTGGTGAAACACCACTTGGCCGTGTTGAGAAGTCGGCAAGTCTTGAAACTAGAGTAATGCAGGAGGTGGATGCTGATGGTGTTGTCGCACCTTTGATTGTGCGAGAGTTCTCAATGTGTTTTCCGAATGATTTGCCAGGACTGCCGCCAGACTGAGAAGTTGTGTTCGGGATTGATGTCCAGCCGGGTACAACTCCTATTTCTAAGGGCCCATACCGGATAGCGCCAGTTGAGTTGGCGGAGTTGAAGGAACAGATTCAGGAGATGCTGAATAAGGGTTTTATCAGGCCGAGTGTCTCGCCATGGGGAGCTCCTATACTGTTCGTCAACAAGGAAGGTAGTCGCAGGTTGTGCATCGACTACCGTGAGCTGAACAATGTCACAGTGAAGTACCAGTACCCGTTGCCGATAATTGATGACTTGTTCGACCAATTGGGATGTGCTTTTGTGTTCTCAAAGTTGGATCTTTGTTCTGGGTACCATCAGGTCAACGCAAAAGCTGAGGATGTACAGAAGACTACTTTCCGTACTTGATATGGTCACTATGAGTTCTTGGTGATGCCTTTCGGGGTTACAAATGCTTCCGCCATGTTCATTAGCTTGATGAATCGGGTCTTCTCTCCCTTTCTGGACAAGTTCGCTGTGGTGTTCATCGACGATATCCTCATCTATTCTCGGAGTCGTGATGAGCATGCTGAGCACTTGCGAGTTGTCTTGCAGATGCTGAGGGAACATCAGTTGGATGGAAAACTTAGCAAGTGCAAATTTTAGTTGGACCGGGTTGCCTTCCTGGGGCATCCATCTAAGATCTCTGCTGTTAAGGATTGGCCAACGCCGAAATCTGTATCTGAAGTTCGTAGTTTCCTTGGGCTGGCAGGTTACTATAAGAAGTTTGTTCGGGATTTCTCGAAGATTGCCGGGCCGTTGACCAAGTTGACAGGGAAAGAGTAGAAATTCGTGTGGGATGAGTCTTATCATGAAGCCTTCGCTGAGCTGAAAAATCAGTTGACATCAGCACCAGTGTTGACGATACCAGATGGATCAAGAGGTTTTGTAATTCATTGTGATGCCTTAGACAGAGGTTTTGGTGCTGTTATGATGCAACGAGGCAAGGTTGTCGCTTATGCTTCTAGGCAATTGAGGCCACATGAGAAGAACTATCCTACACATGGCTTGGAGCTTGCTGCTGTGATTTTTATTTGCCCTGAAGCTTTGGAGGCACTATATACTTGGAGACCGAGTGGAGATTTTCACTGACCAAAAAAGTCTCAAGTACGTGTTTACTTAGAAGGAGCTGAATATGAGTCAGAGAGATGGTTGGAACTGATGGTAGATTTCGATATTAATTTGTAGTACCATCCGGGTATGACCAACTTAGTACCTGATGCTCTGAGCAGAAGACCGGCTGCCATGGTTCTTACTGAACCGAAGGAGATTTTCGAAGAGATGAGAAGATTGGAGTTGGAAGTGATTTTGCTAGGTACCGAGCAGAGTTGTATGATGCTTCAGCTGCAGTCATCATAGGTGGAACATATTAAAGAAGCACAGTCAGGTGATGAGCGGTTGCAGGAGTTTCGAGTTGAAGTTGAAGCAGGTTCTAGGACTGACATGGTTATTCATGAGGATGGACCTCTCTGCTTTGGGACCAGTTTATGTGTTCCGAAGAGGGAATTCAGGCAAAAGTTGCTTGAAGCTCACCGTTTGCCGTATTCTATCCATCCCGGTGGTACAAAGATGTATCGAATCTGAAATTGCACTTTTAGTGGCATGGTATGAAGAGAGTCGTGGCGAGGTATGTGTCGCAGTGTTTGATCTGCCAGCAGGTAAAGGCAGAACATTAGAGGACTGCTGGGCTTCTTCTACCTCTTCCTATTCTGAAGTGGGAATGGGAGAACATTACCATGGACTTTGTGACTACCTTGCCAAGAAGTTCCAAGAGTCACAATGCCATCTGGGTAATTGTGGATCGCTTGACGAAGAGTGACCAATCTACAGAGAGCCTTGCGGAGGAGTACATGCAGGAGATTGTCATATTGCATGGGGTCCCTGTCAGCATTGTACCAGATAGAGACACTAGATTCCGATCACAGTTCTGGGAGATTCTTCAAGGCAGTCTTGGGAGCAAGCTGAACTACAGTACTATGTTCCATCCACAGACAGATGGGCAATCGGAGAGGACCATTCAGACATTGGAAGATATGTTGAGATCCTGTGTTATGCAGTTTGGTGATCTTGGGAGGATCATCTACACTTAGTGCAATAACCAAGCAAAGTCTTAAGGCAGCTCCGTATGAAGCCTTGTATGGTCGAAAGTGTAGATCGTCAGTGTACTGGGACGACATTGGTGAGAGGAAGCTTTTGAGGCCTGAGCTGATCACGAAGACTGTTGATGCAGTGGCCCAGATCAGGAAGCACCTACAGGCAGCTTAGGACAGACAGAGGAAGTGGGCAGATGTTCACAGGAGACCATTAGAGTTTGAAGTGGGTGATCATGTGTTTCTCAAAGTATCACCGTGGAAGGGAGTTATCCGGATTGGAGGCGAGGGCAAGCTAAGCCCTAGATTCATTGGGCCGTTTGATGTTGTGGAGCGAGTATGCAAGGTGGCCTATAGACTCGCGTTGCCGCCGACACTATCTAGAGTGCACGATGACTTTCATGTCACCCAACTAAGGAAGTATTTCAGGGATGGTAGTCATGTCATCGACTACTCAGAATTTTCTGTTCTGCCAGATTTGCCCTGTGACATCCTTCCGGTTTTGATTTTGGACCGACGGGAGAAGATTTCTAAGAACAAGGTCATCAGGTTGGTTCGGGCTGCTTGGAATCCTCACTCGCCGGGTGAGTCGACTTGGGAGCTTGAAGATGAGATCCAGAAGAAGTTTTCCCACTTTTTTGTGTGATTCTTTTCTTTTTCTTTGGGGTTATCCTATCGCCACTTCAATAAATTTCGAGGACGAAAATTTATTGTAAGATGGGTAGGATTGTAACTCCCGTTTCCATTTTCCCCCTTTTATTGTTGATCCCCATTGTAATCTCTTTTGTAATCCTATAACATTTCATTTATTTCATTATTGTATTGAACAATATCAATTCTAATATTATTCATGTTTATCCTTGATCTCAGTTTGATTATTTGAATCTTACTTTTCCTTTTCCTAATTCAAATTTAATTTCATGAAATTGTCTTTTGTCTTGTTGGGTTGAGAATTGTTGTTCTATTTGACTTATATTCTACCCAAACCCTATAACCCACTTCCTATTGGATCTATTTTAATACCCATACCCAATACCCATACCCAATACCTAATAACCTATTCTACATAAACCTACCCTACCTAACCCTAGCCCCCATTACTGTACAACCGCCAAACCTACCCCCTACCCCTGTACAGACCCCCCATCTTCAACCTTCCCCCCTCTCTCTCTCCCTTCACCCTCAATTTTCGAAACCCACCGCCCATCAGCCCCTCGTCACTTAGCCCTGCTCTGCCTCAGCCTTTCGCCCACTTTCTTCGACCTCGTCCTACCCCGTCGTCCTTGCCCAAGCCTTAACATCACCGCACCCATCGAACACCTCCAGCCTCAACGATCGTCATCGATTTCGACCATTTTCCTCTTCCACCGCCCTCCTCCCATCGACCTCTCATCGTCTTCCCGTCAAAGCCTCCACCTCAGCGCTGCCCAGTCATCCTCGTCCTCCTTCAAGAACCTATCGCCCACCGTCGCCATTACCAGAGATCGAACTCATCCACCGCCATCTTTGCTCTCCATTCACCCCGTAACCACTAAAGATCCCTCGCACCCTCGTCATCGTCGTCGAACGCCATGAACGCCTTGCCGTTCGCCTCCTCTGTTTCGGAGCAAAACAGAGTCTCACTCGAGCTCCGAGTTCTCGTCGTGGCATCGCCCTCGACCGCCAGCGACCCCGTCATCGCCACCTTTGCTCACACCTTCACCGTCGCTCCCCAATCGTAGTCGCCGTTTCCTTCTCCCACCATTTCTCTCACTGTCGCATTGGAGAAGAAGGGAAAGGATTGGGTGATTGTGTGTTTACTGTTTGTGGTAGGAGGATCTGCTGTTCTGTGTTGGTGCTTTGGGGGAGAGAATTAGTGTTTGGTGTTGTGGAGTAGGGGATCCGGATCCCGTTTTCTGTTTTGTGTATGGGGGATTGTTTGAGTTGTGTTGGATGTTTTGGAAGTGTGGGGATTTGTTGTCATGTGTTGCTATGGTTGTCGTTCGCTGTTTTGCCGTTGCACGTAGCTCGCACGTGTTTGCTTGTTTCATGTTCGTGGGTTGTCGCTCGAGATCCTAATCCCGTTATTCTTTTATATTCAGAATCGTCTCCTGCAGGCAAGCGTCTCCTGAACTTATTTCTATTGTTTCTAGTTCAAGAAAACACTTTTTGAAATTCGGCAAGTAGTAATCAAATTGAATATCATATCTAGTTGAACTCCATTGTTTATTTATTGTACCATGTTATTGATTCATAGTCTTATCATCATGCTATTATTGTTGACTTCAATCCCAAACTGGTAATTTATTGTACTATGGAACATTCACATATGCAGCCTTGTCATTTGCCTTGTACTGAGATTTCGATCCGGTTCCTGACATAGTAACTTAAAACATTGCACATGAAATTGTAGTACACATGAAATTGTAGTACACTTAGTCCATATATTGTCATGTTTTGCATAAAAACCGTGTTTTCCATATTTAATGAATTGGATCATGTATATTTCATGTATTGTTTAGTTTTGATATCATCATGAAATTATACTAGTGCTACCGGTCTCATTGATTGTACCTGTTGCATGAGTATTGATACCATCGTCCACATTAATCACATGCCTGTTCATAAATGATTGTTAATAAAATGATAACAAGCCGGGGTTAAGGATTGACTAGGGTAGTCGATGACATAGTGACTGTACTCGAAAGAGTGGGGCTCGTGTTTTCCATGTTTTTAAAGTTAAATGGAACTAAGTGGCACGTCAGGAATTGACGGGGGCCACCTCTAGAATTTATGGGGGCCACCTCTAGAATCAATTACATGGAACTAAGTGCCACGTAGAACTAAGTTGCACGTCAAGAATTGACAGGGGCCACCTCTAGAACCCATCACATGGAACTAAGTGCCACGTTGAACTAAGTGCCACGTAATTAAGGAATTGACGGGGGCCACCTCTAGAACCTACGGGGGTCACCTCTAGAATCCATTACATGATTGTGTTATTATTGAAATGTTATACCGTACCGAGTACATGACCTATAGAATCTACCACTTTAGTTTAAACGAAATTAATTGTATGCATGGAACCTGTAGTATGGGATGTAGTAGTACGTGCATTAGTTAGGATTAAAATGAATAATAGACTTATAGACATAAATGAACATTGAACATTGACACTAATACTGAGTACTAATTATTAAACATTGATTCATGATTTCTGAATTATTGATTATCAACTTTTGATTTTTTTACCGTTTATCA
The DNA here is from genome assembly GCA_017893485.1 of Hemerocallis citrina. Taxonomy (NCBI): domain Eukaryota; kingdom Viridiplantae; phylum Streptophyta; class Magnoliopsida; order Asparagales; family Asphodelaceae; genus Hemerocallis; species Hemerocallis citrina. Next base: position 282,803,254 of record CM030359.1, read on the forward strand.
TTTATTGACTCCGATATCGTTACAATTTCTGTTTTGTTATATAGTCCTTTATTTCCTATTTTACTGCTTCAACTACTTGTCGCCCGAGGCTTGCTCGAATGGAATTCTCTTCCTCTTTCTTTTGAGTTATGTTATACAGGTACAGTGATGGATAACTGAAAGAAACTCATCGAACTATTACTGCATTTCATATTCTCGAACTATTTGGTAAGTTCTTGTATCCCATATTTGGTTATTGGATTTTATTCTGTTTATGTGATTATATTTATCTACGTGGTTGTGATTATTTTCTTTCATGTTGTTGAGTTAGGACTGGTACAGCTTATGGATGATGTTAAAATCATCTGTTGGGCCTTCGTCACGGACTCGTATTGCCGTATTTTGGGAAGCGGGGCGTGACAGAGAAGCATCCAAGTAAAGTACCAAGTGTTATATATTATTCATTTTACTCTGATGTAAATTTTATTGAAACTTTGTAACACTTGGGCTTGTATGGCATTTTTGTAACACTGATGAAATGTATTACAGTTTTATAACATTCGAACTTGTGATACATTTGTGTTGAATAAAAAGTTTTAAATTTTCCTGTTTTTTCGGTGTATTATGGCTAATTGAAGAAAAAGATTCTGGCTTATGTCACGGTTTTCCGGTATAGAAATCGGGGGGTTACAGGGAGAGGCTTTATTTGGCAACTTCGGATCAGACCCTTAGTGCCATATTGGTAAGGAAAAAAGACAGAGTTCAGAAGCCGATCTACTACGTTGGTAAGGTACTTCATGATGCCGAGTTTCGATACTCTAAAATGGGGAAGATAACATAAACACTGGTTACGGCCACCCGAAAGCTCCGCCCCTATTTACAAGCATGCTCCATCTGGGTCCTCACCGATCAGTCGCTTAAACAAGTACTCCACAAGTTGGAAAGCTCTGAGCGACTCATGAAGTGATCTATTGAGTTAAGCCCGCATGATATCACCTACCAGCCATAGATGGCAACCAAAGCCCAAGCCCTGACCAAATTCATTGTCGAACGCACTATCCTTGATCCCTCCCGAGGTAGGAGAACCCCCCCACTCTTGAACATTCATGTGGATGGGTCCTCCTGCCTCGAAGGGATCAGAGCCTGACTTATTGTAGCCCGTATTTTCCATTTTATGTATTTTTGGGTGTATTTTTTTTTTTGGGTGTATTTCCTTTTGTATCTCTTTTGGACCGTATATTGGATCTTCATTTTCAATATATTCATCTACTCGATTTTTGTCACTTTTGTTGATCTCCTTGATTCATTGTCTCATTTGTTCGTCTCTGATTGATCGAGCTTTTATTTTCGATCCCCATTTATTTTGATTGTGCATGTCCTATTATATCTATTCATCTTGGTTCCTTTTTTTTGGGCCTATTGTTATTCCCTAAATCCTATTCAAATACCCTATAAACCCAATATCCATTTGTATGACCTGTTTTATACCTGAGCTCTAATCCCTATTCTTTTTATTTAAATCAACCTAAAACCAACTCATTAATCTTATTATCTTATAATCAACTTAATACCATAACTCTCCTTAGCTACCCAATCGAAACTCGTTATGCCCAAACCCACACCCGTTCACCCTGTCACCTCTTCAACCCTAAACCCACGCACCTCTATAAATTCACTCCAACTGTTCCCCTTCCTTTACCCTAAACCCTAGCCGCCTTACCTATTACCCCGGACTCCTGACCTGCTGTGCACCACGTTCTTCGATCCTCTCCGTCCCTCTTCCGACCTCCTAGCCCCTTTCACCTCCTCCCAGTCATCTCCCCGTTGCACCCATCCCCTACCGTCATCCCTCCTGTAGCAACCAGCATCTTCCTCGCACGCACAGCCCATCCCCTGTGCTGTGCACCTCCCTACCTCCTCCCGATGATGCGCCACCGCAATGTTGCCGACGCCTAGGCTTCCTCCGACCCTGGTCTCGTCTCCCGTCACTCAACTAGCAGCAACAGCACACTGCACTGTCCCTCTCTGTCAACAGCAGCCCACAGCAACAGCCCTTGCAACGCCCGTTGCCGCGTCGTTGCCCGTCCGTCGTCTCTCTTGTTGTTGGGTTTTGTTGGTGTGCACGTGTATCGCCTGTGCACGGGCTTTGTTGGTTGGAGGGATTTCTGTTCGAGTATCGTGTTTCGTTCAGAGTTCGTTTGTTGAGTTCGTCTTCCGAAAATCCGTTTCCGTTATTCTTGGTCTTTGCATCGTTTTCGTCGTCGGTTACGACAAGTAACTTGTATTCTTTTTTTGTGTAATACAAGTACTAAATACCACCTGTAGTGTAGTTGGGTTCTAGAGACAATTCGTGTGTGAATTCCCTGTTGCATATTGTCTTTATTGTGTTGATTCGACCATAGTTGCCTCACGACATACATGACATGCAATAACCTAGGGTTGACCACTTTTCGATGTATATATGTATGCTATTTTGTGATATAGTGTGCTTGATGTGATATTCATGGTATAACTTAGCGTAGACTTGCAAAACATTTTACATGATGTTGGTTGGACATCTAGTACACTATATTTCATGTTTGGTTTGATTTGGATGAGTTTTACTTGAAATAGATGATTTTATGTTAGAAGAGAAATTCTTATTTTCTGTTACCTTACTTTTGATCAGTATTTTAGACCATATTAAGTTCAGTATATGAGTATTATTTGTGAACATGAACTATAGAGTATTCTGTCTATTTTTCAACCCTTCTGACAGATCTTAGTTTCATTTTACGAGTTCTGAGTTATGTCTATTTTACTACGCAGTTGTAGAGATATTTCCAGATTTTGTTTTCTATGAATTCTGAAGAGTAATCTATTTTTATCATGATGTTAAAAGTATTATTTTGATCCAATATTTTTCATAATACAACTAGACCTGATTGGGATTAACCCTGAATTTTTGCGGATTTAATTAATGAGTTTTACTAACTAATTTATACTTGCAAATAATGACTATACTAGTAGAATTTCCTTGTTGTTCAGTAAAGATACATAAATTCTACCTGATTCTACTTGCTTTTTGAAAAATCTTTCTGAATATGAAAGTTATCCTACCGTATTTAGTTTATCGCCCTTTTGACAGAATTGGATTTTGATTTGTATTTTCGTTAGATATTGTTGTTTTCGTACTGCAGTGTTTAAGATTCCAGATTTACAAAACTACTGTGTCTTGTTGTTTTCTTATTTTACTTGACTATTCTATTCATGTAGGAATATTATGAAACTTTATTTTCTGTTGCTAAATATACTAGGGAATACTCCAGATTTTTCGTGGATTTAACTATTGAGTTTTCATGCGGTTTTTCTGAATATGAATACAAACTTCTGATTTCTGGCTGAACGTGTTTTCTGTATTCAATTCAGTTTTGACTCATGTTTTTGTGAAATACCATATGACTTATATATATTTTCTGGATTCGGCCGGAAGTCTATTTTCCAGATTTTTTGACGGATCCAGATTTGCATGTTTGTTGCAATGGGTTAATCCCTGTTTTAGTGCATGCACTGTCTTGCTGTCCTGAACTAGAATTCTCGTTGTTCTATCATTTTAATGTATTATCTTGCACCTGTACTTGTTTATCTTTCAACCTGAACCTGTTACTTGTTCACACCATGTTATTCTTGTTCTGTTTTTGCGACACATGCATGCATACCTGATAATAATAATAAATGACCAAGCCGGGGTTAAGGAAAAGATCTAGTTGTGGAAAATATATAAATGTATACTGAGAAGAGGACCCGTGTTCTGCCTGTTACGTGTTCATGACTACATGATTCACGATCCAGTTACCTTGATTACCTGAATGCATGATTCCCTATAGGAATGTGTACTCGGAAGAGAACCACTAGGTTTTGCCTGTTCCTGTACATGACTGCATACTTCCCTATAGGAAGGTGTACTCGGAAGAGAGCCACTAGGTTCTACCTGTTCCTGTTTCCTGTTTTCCTGATCCGTGAGTACACGGCCCTATGGACTCCACTACGAAATCTAAACGTAACTTTTTTGAATGTAGCAACCATGTGGTAAAAACCTGGGACGCATGAAGTGCTACCTTGATAGTAATAATATAAGACTTGACATAACTTGATACCTGTTACATGCTTACCTATATTCCTGTTTACCTATTACATGTTTACATGTTTACCTATATTTCTATTTACCTGTTACATGTTTACCTGTTTACCTGTATGCATGACACTTGATACATGTTACTTGTACCTGTTAGTATATCATGTTACTTGATTTTGTTTCTCAATTCATTTTAGTTATCCTATTTTGTTATCATGTCTATTCCATGCTATTTTTTATTCTTTTCCATGTACTTGTTCTTGCACTAAAAGAGGCCCGTAACTTGCATTGACGGAAGTTTGTTTTCTTTTTCCTCTTCCTGCAATTTATTAAATTGCAGATTTTGGAGAATAGTTGCCAGATGGAGTAGGTAATATGTGATTCTAGATGCTGGAGTTTTGCTATCATGATTTCCAGCTATTATTATTACTTCTTGTTGCTTATTTGAATAATATATCTGTTACTTGGATTATTTTGTATTTGGGCAATGTGACCCAGGATTATTGACTTATTCAGATCGGATTTATTTGAGATTATTATATTTTGTTTCAAGTAATCCCGTTGGTATTTTGATTCATATAGGCATGCTTGGTTGACTTCTCTTGCTTCTGACTCTGATTATTCTTTTGAAATGTTGTAAAGATCCTAACAGCTTATGGATGATGAAAATCATTTGCTGGGCTTAGTCACGTATCCTTATTCCGTATTCTCTTTTTGGAAAGCGAGGCGTGACACTCATCTTGCTTGGTCTCATCTAGTTCAATCTTTAGTAATCACTATGCCTCAACTTTCCAGCCTCCAACAACGAATGTGAAACACTCATTGTTGAACTCCTTCTAATACGAAAAGTAGGGAACAAAGAGTCAGGGTGTTTAGCGACTCCCAACTAGTAGTAAATCAAATCTAAAGCGACTATGAAACCAGAGATAACTGCATGGTCAAATACTTGGGATATATGAAAAATCTCCTATCCACGTTCAAAGAATCCAAATTCAGTCACATCCAACACAAAGAAAAATGGGTAGGTAGATGCTCTCTCTAAGTTAGCCTCCTTATCGTTCGAAGAACTTGACCACACTGTACTCATTGAGGTCCTACTCAATCCAAGCAACGAAGAGGAAGCATTGTAGCTCATGTTTGTCACCCCCCAAACATTTAGAGAATGTTGTATGAAATCCTGGATCTACTTTCTCGACAAGTGAGTCCTCCCAGCGGATTACAAAAAAGCAAGAACGATCCAGGTGACGACTGAGAGTTATACATTCGTCGATGAAATGCTCTACAAGCATTCCTACACCCAGGTTGATGGTTGTCCTTAATTATGATGCCTCTCTCCTAATGAGGCATATTATGCTCCCAGGGAGGTACATGAAGGATTAGGTGGCAGCCACTGGATGCAAGGTCCCTCGCACGAAAAATTCTCAACCACGAATACTATTGGTCCACTCCCCTCAACGACGTCTAAGCATATGTCAGCCAATGCATCCCTTTCCAGAAGTATTTTTCCATTAAGCGAGTGCCCCAAGCCAATCTCAACTCCATGTCAAGCCACATCCCCTTAACTATTCTGGGAAAGGACTTGCATGGACAGTTTCCCCCGCTACTAGACAATGAAACTTCTTAGTAGTAGTCACCGAATACTTCACAAAATGTGCTGAGGAGGAAACACTAGCTTCCATCATAGAATACAAAGTTCAGCAATTCGTCTGGAAAAACATAATCTGGTTTGGGATCCTTTGAACGCTAGTCACAGACAATGGAACATGGTCAGCAAGAGATTCTGCAAGTTCAGCACCGATCTGGGGGGTTCAACATCGCTTCTCCTCCATCATCTTTCACCTCCAGACCAATGGTCAAACAGAGAATGCCAATCGATAAATCTTGGACAGCCTTAAGAAAAAATTCGATGAAGCTCCGAAGGGACTGTGTGTCGAAGAACTCTCAAGTGTGCTTTGGTCCTACAGAACCACGAAGAGAATACTAATAGGAGAATCTCCATTCATTCTCACCTTTGGCACCAAAGCAATCATCCCCTTAGAAGTTGGATTAAACTCCTCTAGACTTCTCTCATTCAATGATGACAAGAATTCAAATCACCTCTGGGGCAATCTTGATCTCATTGAAGAAGTACGAGAGAAGTCCGACCTCCGAAGACATCTATTAGCAGAGAGTGGAGAAGTTCTACAACAAGAAGGTCCGCCCAGTCAGCCTCAAAGAAGGAAACATCGTCCTTCGAAAGTTCGAAATATCTAACCCATGCAAGAAGGGAAAGCTTGCTCCAAACTAGGAAGGATCATACAAGGTCTCACAAGTGGTCCGTCTAGGATCTTACCAACTTGAAGATCCGGGGAGGGGGGGAGGGGGGGAGCTATCAAGGACTTGGAACATCGAGATACAGATGAAGTACAATGAGGGCGTTTAACACACTCCCTTAGAGGTAGGTTTTTAATTTGTAATAAGGTCGACAATTATAACGACCAAAGCATGTAATAAAGATAAGCGATCAAAGCACCCACTTAGGTTTATTTTTCAAATAAAAGCTTCATATTTTCTTTTACAAAATTCTTGTACAACTCTTTGGATGCAAACGATGAGTCAAACGCCTAGCTCTCTCCCTAGCAACACCAAAGACTCACTAAGCTTCCTAAATAACAAGTTTGGAGTCCACACCCGTGGCTCAGAGTTGCTTTAGTAACTTGTAGCCAAGCAAGCTCAGGGCGCAACTTGCTACTCGATCTGCTCCCAAAACTCATGGCAACTTGTTCGAAGTCCATACCCATGGCTCGGAGTTTCTCTAGCAACTTGCAACAAGAAAGTTCAGAACTCAACTTGCCATTCGACTCGCTCCTAAAACACTAAATGGACAAGTTCGGAGTCCACACTCGTGGCTCAGAGTTGCGAGCAACTTGCCACTAATCATGCTCAGGTCTCAACTCGCCACTCGATCTCGTCACTCGATCTGCTTCTAAAACTTGTTGGAAACACGTTCAGAGTCCATACCCATGACCCAAAGTTGCTCTAGAAACTTGCAACCATGCAAGTTTAGAGCTCAACAAACCATTTGACCTGCTTCTAAAACACTAAATGGACTAGTTTGGAGTCCACACCCTTGCAACCAAGCAAGCTCAGGGCTCAACTCGCCACTCGATCTGCTCCCAAAACTCATTAGCAACCCGTTCGGAGTCCATAATCATGGCTCGGAGTTGCTGTAGCAACTTGCAACCAAGCAAGTTTAGAGCTCAACTCACCATTTGACCTGCTCCGAAAATACTAAATGAACAACTTCGGAGTTCACACTCGTGGCTTTGAGTTGTTCTAACAACTTGCAACCAAACAAGTTTAGAGCATAACACACCATTCGAATTTCTCCTAAAACACTAATTGGAAAATTTCAGAGTCCATATCGTGGCCTAGAGTAGCTCTAGCAACTTGCAACCAAGGAAGATCAGAGCTCAACTTGCCAATTGATTCTGTTGTTTTCTGGTGTGGGAGCAACAGATGGTGAGTTCTTTTGTTAGATGGCAAACAGAGATCTGAGCTGTTGTTCCGATCCTGGTGAGAGGCTAGTATGTGTCGGGGTATGTGGATCTAATGGATGGCCGAGAACCTGGAAAAAAGCCTGAAACACCGGGAGTATTCCTAGAGATAGGCCCTCCGACGATCAAGTTCGTAACCAAAAATCAAAGGTTGGTTTAATTATTGAAAGGCTAAAATTGAAAAAAACCCCCTTAAACTATCCCATATATGCAGAATACCTCACTCACCTTTTTTTTATGTAGAAAACCACACTCAACTATGGGTGCGAAAAACCACACCATGACTCCGTTAGGGTTCTGTTATATGGGTAGTTTTTCGCACCCATAGTTGAGTGCAATTTTCTGCATAAAAAAAGGTGAGTGAGGTTTTCTGCATATATGAGATAGTTTAAGGGGTTTTTTTTTCAATTTTAGCCTAAGAATGGGTTCTGAATAAAGGGGGTAATTTCGTCATTTTGTAAGTCACGTGCATTGCACATGACCGAAAAATAACAAAACCCTAACAGATTCATGGTGTGGTTTTTCGCACCCATAGTTGAGTGCGGTTTTCTGCATAAAAAAAGGTGAGTGAGGTTTTATGCATATATGGGATAGTTTAAGGGGGTTTTTTCAATTTTAGCATGACTGAAATAATGATTACCTCCTAATGGTGGAGAGGGGGAAGTATTTATAGATCTTGGAGGATGAGCCAGATAGGAAAGAATACTTGATTGAGAAATCAGTTGCTGAATCCCTTATTTGGGGGTATTTGACTAACAGTTGTGATTAGCTCGAAATCCCCCTCTGTTAGGTTGTAAGTAAGCCTTGATTGCTGATCTGGGTAAGCTGATGGGTCTGAAGGAGGCCCATGTACTTCTAGCAGGCCTGCTGCCAACATGAAATTATTGTACCGCCCTCCCTTGGAAGCTTTAAGATGCGTGCTGAGCTTGTACGACCTTGATCAGCTGTAATTTTCACCTACATCATAAGACCCCCAATCCTAGAGGTTGGATATAAAAGCCTTCGAGGAGTATTTCGCTACTCTCTACACAATTTGAAGGACATATACATCTTCTAGGATGCTTGAAATCTTGTTAGTAGCTTCTGATGGTAGCAGCTGTCTTTTAGAGCTTCAAAATAATTTCTCGAATTTGTTATTAATTTTCCAAAAAATTAATTATTTTTCCAGAATTTGAATTAATTTTTCCGAATTTATAATTATTTATTGGATTTTAAAATAAATATTTTAAATTCATAATTATTTTTCAGAAATTTAAAAATAAAATTTTGAATTTACAATTATTTTTTAGAATTTTTAGTTAATTATTGCAATTTTTAATTATTTTTCAGAATTTTTAATTAAATTTTCTTAATTTGTAATTATTTTCAGAATTTTAATAAAAAAAAATCAAATCAGGCCACGAATCTCGAGGGGATATGACGGCTTTGAAAATTTTAAATACTTAATGTTGGGGCTCGGATTCAAACCCAACACCTTCGCCTTAGCATCCTAAGGACTTCGCCATTAGGCCAATTGATGATCTTGATTAGTGCCTCGAAGGAGAACATGAACTGCGCGAGGCCCCATAGAATCTGGGTTGCGCTTCACATGCAGCTGTCTCAGACTCGAATACCATGCTGAGCACTGGAGTCGAAGTCGGCGAGGGTCGAAATGGTCAGGTGTGACTCGGATCTGCTCGGATTGGGTCGGCACGCATTTTTAGGAGATCAGAATATTTAAATATTGGAGCTCGGATTCGAACCCAAGACCTTTCCCTTGGCATCCGAAAGACTTCGCTACTGTGCCATTTGACTGGTTTGATGAGAGCCTTCGATGAAAAGATATAACTGAGCGAGACCTGAAGGAATCTGAGTTGCACTTCATGTGTTCGAGCGTTGAAGACGAAGCCGGATGTAACCTCTGTTTCAGATTATACGGAATTGTATTTTGTTTTTTCCTTCATATTATTGTATCTTAAACTCTTCCGTAATTTATTTTCATTAAAGCCCAACCAACTCTATAGTTTGTGAGCCCATATTAAATTCTTAGTTCCTTCTAGAATTATTCATTTTATTTTTCAAGCCCAATCTATTTTCATTGCTATTATATATTTCTCCTAACCCATTCTACAAATTTTATTTGTGAAGCCCAACTCAATTATTTTCCATTATCTTATTTTCATGCGTAGCCCATATCCACAAGCCCACTTCAACTCAACAAACTATGACAAATTCCCAAACCTCTTCACTGTTGGATCTTGCATGCAAGGCAAATAACACTAGAGGGGGGGGGGGGGGTGAATAGTGTTGTATAAAAAAAAAATCAATAAATTGAACTTTTTGCACTGTTAAGTCGACTGAAGCATCAGATAAGAAGAGTAATTTAACTGAAGAGTTACAAGTCTGTTAAGTCGACTTAGAGAGTAAAGCAGTCGACTGACCAGATCGATTTACATAAGAAACTCAGAGAAATTAAAAATGCAAGTTTAGAGAATACAACCACAGAGAGTCAACACAGCAAACACCATGATGTATCCTGGTTCGGTCCTCCTGACCTACATCCAGTACCCAAGAAACCCACTTGAGATTTTCCACTATTCTTTAAAAAAATACAAAAATACTCTACGGCTTTTGACAACAACTATGTCAAATCCGTAAACCTCTCTCACCACTAGAGAAAGCAAAATCCACTCTACACCCTAAAGTGAAACTGACTCTAAACCAAGAGTCCTACTCTCCAACCGAGAGGACCACTCTTACAACCCGAGAGTGAAACAACAACAACAAAAAGAGATTTACAACAACCTAAAGCCTTGTATGTGAAAGTGTTTTTTGTATATTGGCTATAGGTCGACTTCTGACTTCAGTCTAGAACGAATTCAATGTTATACAAGACTGAAAATCAGAGAACCAAGTCTTAAAGAAAGTATATGCTTTTGCAACTTGTTCTTTTTCTTCTCAAAAGCAAAAGACTTGAATCAAAAGTTTTAGTCAAAACTTTTCCAATTGAAATCTTTACTCTTTTTATAGAGTTAGATTCTCTTGGACGTTGAGAAATAGTATCCCAACTGCCATACAACGGCAGTAAAAAGTTTGAATTTGAAAAACGAATTTGAAATTCAGAAAACTGTCAAAAACTGCTTGAATAGTCAACTGGGTTGCCATATGAGTCGACTAGTCAGAGCTTGAGTGAGTTCAGTCAGTTTCGTACTCTAACAGTCGACTGCTTCCAAGAGTAAGCGACTGGTACTCAATCGGCTGAACTTATACAAGCTTTATTTTGACATTTTGATTTTGTAAAACATTTTCTTTATTTAGGGAATGTGTGAGTGTGTCTGTGTGACAAGATTTTTACAAGATTCTAAGACTCACAAATAATACAAATAATATTACAAGACATTTGTTCAAATGTAGCTAATCACTTGAAGCTCTTGAAAGTCTTGAACTTGAAACTTGAAAGCTCTTGAAAGTCTTGAACTTTAACTTGAGTCTTTGTGGCTTGATCTTGACTTTGTGGCTTGAGCAAATACTTTTGAAAGCTTCATCACATTGTATTGGCTTTGAATGCTTCATCATGATATTGACCTTGAACACTTTTGATACACACTGCAAAAGATATGTAATATAGAACAATTGTATATTGTGTTGTAGCCATCAAAATCAAGAATCTATATTCTCCCCCTTTTTAATGATGACAACACAATATCTTAAAATAATATAGACATAAAATGTACATATCATGATACTCACACAAAATTTGAAAAGATATACAATTGTTACAAGCTCCCCCTTAATAAAGTACAATATGCACAATATGCACACACAAAATTTTGAAACAAAACAACATAACATAACATGCACAAAAACCATATTTCTCCCCCTTTGTCATCAACAAAAAAAGGAAGGAGAAAAGACAAACCATAAATAAAAAACCAACATTGCATAAATATAAAATATGGATCCATGAGAAGTCAATTACATTGTTCATAAAGTGAAGATAGAACAACATGAGAATATAAAACATAATTTCAAAATTACAAAAACAAAAAAAAATTACATCAATCGTCTTCTTCTTCTTCATCATCACTATTTGAGGCAGGAGTTGGTTGTGGAAACTGCCTAACTAAAATTTTAGTGAGGTTAGCAATGCCAGCCTCAAGAGAATCCTGTCTACCTAAGATGAGATCGGTACGATGCATGAGATAATTGACAGAAGTGTAAAGACTCTCATGATCAGAAAAACTAACTCTAGGAAAAGAACTAGAGGACGAACTAGAAGCAGAAGACCGATAAGGAATTAAAGTGGCTAACGGAACCGGAGGTGCATTCCATCGAGGAGACCGAGGAGGTGAGTGTAGGATTTTCATCCGAGCTAAACTCGCACGATCAAAGGATTCATAACGAGTAACAACACTTGACTCGAATTCAAGATCAGTGTTATAGTAATTAAAGACATTGGTAAGAAGTGCACCAAAAGGAAGAAAAGAGGTGTGTGTCTTATGGAGACGATTGAAAATGACTCGACTCCAATTTACTTGGATATTGTAATTCAAATGAAAATTTTTCGCAGCTACCCGTTTTAGGGATAATGTTATATGACAATATGCAGGCAACAAGCTTGGCTAGAGGAGTAATCGATTTGTTGGTCATTGGATGAACTCGATTAGGCAAAAAGGTTTTTGACAAAATAGATTGATCATCCATTTCAATTTCCTCTAAATCAAACCCTTCATTAGAGATATTCAAAATATTCCCTAATTTTTCAGCAGTTATTTTCATTCAAATATTTTTCACTGTTGTAGTGAAAAATACTTCATTACCATCAGATGTTGCAACCTTTATATTTGTATAAAACAAATATATGAGTTGGGGATAGTAATAGGGTTGATTGACTAAGGATAGAAATTCGAATAAACCACATTGTTCAAACAATGGGGCAATCAGAAATCTATCTAAGTCGGGGAAATTAGCAAATCTACCCGGAAAGATCATTATTTGGCAAATGATAAAATATTTCTCAACAAGAGTAGGGTTCCTTAAGTACTGTAGATAATTGTGAGAAGATTGCTCTTCTTCAACATTAGAACCCCTAGACCTTTTGGGTTTAGGCATATTGAGAAGCAAGAAAAATTTTGAAAAGAGAGAGAAATTGAAAGATGATTACCTACAACTAGAGAGAAACAAAAGACTCAAGAAACTTCGAATGGATTCAAATATGAACGGAGAACTCAACGCTAGGAGCAGCAACGAAGAGATCTTCAAGAATAGCAACCAGAGCAGCCGACTTAGGTTTGGGGAGCAAAAGTAAAAAGTGAAAAGGGGAAAGAAGAGTTTAGGGTTTTTACTTGAAGTAAACGGCTGTGATTGAATGAGGGTTTGAATGAAGGGTCGAGATCGAAAAGAGGGTAAAAAAAAGAAGATAGAAGCCTCATACTGTGACGATTCAAAGTCAGGAAGTCAATTTGATGTCGCGATAGTCGACTGGGTTTTATATCAGTCGACTAAGTCGAGAGCAAATAAAGCCAAACAAAAATTAAGTAAAGCTACTGTCAGTTGTCTGCATTTTGAAGACAGTCGACTGGTCAGAACACAAAATCCAGTCAGAAATATAGACAACGAAAATACTGTATAAGTCGACTGGAAATCAATTACAAGTCAACTTAAACATAAAAAAATTCAAGAAATGTCATGAAATGAGCAAATGCCTAGTTCTCTTATAAAGTTGATAAAAGTGTCTTCTTTAAGTGGTTTGGTAAATATATTTGCTACTTGTTTATCAGTAGAAATAAAATCCAATATGATATCTCCGTTTAACACATGATCACGTAGAAAATGATGTGGAATATCAATATGTTTCGTATGTGAATGCTGAACCAGATTTTTAGATAAATTAATAGCACTGGTATTATCACACATTATAGCGGGTCTTGAGAAAGAAATACCATAAAATATAAAGTTTTTTTCATCCATAAAATTTGTGCACAAGCTAAACTTGCAGCAATATATTCAGCTTTTATAGTAGATAGGGATACCGAATTTATCTTTTTACTGTACCAAGATACTAGTGAATGTCCCAAAAAGTGACAAGTTCCACTAGTACTTTTAAGATCAGTTTTACTACCAGCAAAATCAGCGTCACTATACGACAAAAGTTGAAAATTATTGGTGCGTGGATAAAACAAATCATATTCAGATGTGCCATTAATGTATCTTAAAATACGTTTCACTGCTTTTAAGTGAGATTCTTTTGAATTGGACTGATATCTAGCACACAAACATACGCTAAACATAATATCTGGTCTACTAGTAGTTATATATAAGAGTGAGCCAATCATATCTCGATAGAGTTTTTGATCGATACTCTTACCTAATTCTTCTTTGTCAAGTGTAGTAGTAGTAGCCATAGGTGTGGTCTTACTACTAGTGCTATCCATGCCAAATTGTTTGAGTAACTCCTTAGCATATTTTCCTTGATTAATAACATGCCATTTTGAGACTGTTTTATTTCCAGTCCAAGAAAATAATTGAGTTCATCCATATGACTCATCTCAAAGTCATTTTTATGGTATTAGCAAACTCTTGACATAGATTACTATTAATAGATCCAAAATTTATGTCATCTACAAATATTTGTATGATTAAAATATTGGTCTTTATTTTCCTGATAAACAAGGTAGTATCTACTTTACCAATTTCAAAAACAGTTTCTAAGAGAAATGTTATTAAATGATCATACCAAGCACCAGGTGCTTGTTTAAGACCATATAAAGCATTTTTCAATTTAAAAACATGGTTTAGAAATTGTTCATGTTCGAAACCGGGTGGTTGCTTAACATAAACATCTTCCTTAATAAAACCATTCAAAAAAGCACTTTTAACATCCATTTGGAAGAGTGTGAAATTCATAAAACATGCAAAAGATAATAAAATCCTAATTGATTCTAGTCTAGCAACAGGAGTATATGTTTCATCAAAATCAATTCCTTCTTCTTGATTATATCCTTCAGCAACTAATCTAGCCTTGTTCTTAACGACTTGTCCTGATTCATCTAACTTATTTTTAAATACCCATTTGGTACCAATTATAGTATGATCAGGAGGTCGTGGAACTAAGTCTCATACATCATTTCTTATAAATTGGTTAAGTTCATCTTGCATGACATTCAAAAAAAATTCATTGTCACATGCTTCTTGTATATTTTTCGGTTCAAAATCCGACAAGAAAGAAGTATGAGAAATCATGTTAAAATGAGATATTGTTTGAATACCATGTGAAATCTCACCAATTGTTAAGTCATGAGGATGATCTTCAACAAATGACTTTGGTAAAGTTTGAGTTATCACAACATGATCAGTCGACTTAACAAGTCCATCAGCCGACTGATTCACATCAGTCGACTTAGGAATCCTATCAGTCGACTTGTCAAGGTGTCACGCCCCGCTTCCCAAAAATAGAATACGGAATACGGATACGTGACTAAGCCCAGCGAATGATTTTCATCATCCATAAGTTGTTCGAAATTTTTACAATATTTCACAAGAATAATCAGAGTCGGAAGCAAGAAAAGTCAACCAAGTATGCATATATGAATCAAAACACCAACATGAATACTTAAAACCAAAATATTATAATATCAAATAATTCAGATCTGAACAAGTCAATATCCTAGGTCACATTGCCCAAATACAAATAAATCCAAGTAATCAAGATACAATTGTTCAAAATAATTAACAAGAATAATAATAGCAAAATCCAGCACTAATATCTCATATCACCAACACCATCTGGTACCTGTTCTCCAAAATCTGTAATTTAATAATTGCATGGATAGGAAAAAAGAAAACAAACTCACAGCAATGCAAGTTACGGGCCGCTTGTAACACCCTAAATTTTCATTTATGAGATTTTGTGATTTTACGTGCTTTGCACATATAATTTTATTTGTACAATTTCTCGTATAAAATATATTTCTTATATAGTATTTGTTCCCCTTTATTTTTCAAAAACTATTTTCTTTAAAAGCCTAATTGATCTAAGCCTAATTGTCTTTTTAAGCCCACTCTATTAATTAATTAATTTAATTATTTAAACCCATGGTTAAATTGGCCAATTAGTGAGCCCAATTCTTTTTAAAAATAATCCAACTTGTAGTGTAGACTCTTTTCATGAACAATTAAATTTTTATTCATGTACACTTGTAAGGAGGGGGGATACTAGTTGGCACGTGCAAGTACTAGGGTGTGCATTGCACACTTTTCCCATAAGCCGGATTGTTGATGGAGGGAGTGGGAGAGATGGAAGTGGTGGAGAAGTGGTTGTTCATCATAGGTAGTTTTTATAACTCCCTAGTTTATCTAGACCATTGATCTCTAACCATTTGATCACATCCTAGCCCTACATTCACCCTAAAAATTTATATAAATACCCCTCCTTATACTCTTCATTCTCACACTAAAATTTTTTGAAAGAAAAGAATAGAAAGAAAAGAAAGAGAAGTAATTTTAGTACGACAAAAGATTGAGGAGTTGTGAGAGTGTGTGCTATTGTGTTCTTCATCCAAGCAGGAGGCTAACATTTTCAAGGATCAAGAAGAGGGAGCTCGGGTTGCTTGCATCACTAGGAGGAGAAGTCAAATTGGTGGCTTGATCTAGGAGGAGAAGGCTCCGCTCAATCGTTGTAGGTGATCTCTAAGAGTTTATTTGTTTTTCTCTCCATCAAGATGAGTGATTCTCTTACACTTCTAACTAGGTTCATGCTAGAGTATGGTTGATGCAATTGAGAAAGAAATATAGCTATTCTAGCCATGTGTTATGAGATTGAGACAAGTTAAAATGCTTGATTGTGTGTGAAAAAGAATGATAATTAGTTACAATTTTGATAGTTAGTTTAACATTGACCATGCTAACATGCTTTAATTGATGATTTGTGCTATACTAAGGAGACATGATTGTATGCTTATTTGGATCGAAATTATAATCATGCCTAATGGTGATTTTGCTATCTCAATTGTTAATAATGAGAAAAGAAGGATTTTGTTACTGAAATGATTAAGCAATGATAATAAAAATAATAGGAAAGAAATATGAGAAGTTTGAATGCAACCTTACAAAATAAACTATTGTATGTGTTTATCGAAATTACAGGAAATAATCGTTGTTAGAGGAAAAAATCACATTTTTATGCCAAAAATTAAGTTTTCAGTTACTGATAATTTAGAAGTACATAAAAATTAGATTCTGGAAATTTTGATTGTAATTGGAGAAGATACAAAGTGAAAACTAGTTTTTTTTAAAATAAAAATCGAATGAATGGAATTCGGATCAAAACCCTTAAAACCTAAACCAAATTAGCTTAGTTGCTTGGACTAATTGGCTAGTAGGTGCGGTTGGGTGCACTTACTGTAGTGTGGGTCTGGTCTTGGGTCTCGGGTTTGAAACTTGGCCTCATTTTTGATTTTATTTTTTTGGGGTTAAAACCGAGCGCTAGAGCCGAACTCATTTGGATTTGAGTCCTCTCTATGACACGGTTGCGCCCTGTCTCTTCTGGTTAGCGCGTGCGCTAGCTTTGTCTGTGGTTGCTGGTTTGATTCCAGACTTTGGCATGATTAAACCATTTTTTTCCATTTTTAATGTTTTTTGTGATTTTTTTTTACTTTATAAAATTTGGGAAAAACCTGATAATTGTTGTAAAAATATATAGATTTCATGAAAAATATTTGTACGCTATTCTGACTTAAATTAAATAGTGTGAAAAGAAAAGAGTAAGTAGAACCTTGTGAAATCGATATTTGCATACGTGTAAAAATAAAAGGGACTTTTGGGTTATACTGTTTGATCCTGTAGGCGAGGCAACAAACACTAGAGGGGGGGGGGGGGGGTGAATAGTGTTAATTAAAATAAACTACGGAATAAATAATTTTTTCTTCAGTACAGTCGACTTAGTAGTGAACCAGTCGACTGATGTGATAAAATAAAAGCAAATACAAACAACTCTGTGCAGTCGACTTAAAGTTGAGACAGGCGACTGAAGGCACAGTGAATATACAACTTATACGAGTCTGACCAGTCGACTGATAATGTAAGGAGTCGACTGTCCAGACAAGTTTCACAGAAATTAAGTAAACAAAAAGTAAATGTAAGATCAAGAGAAGCAATCACAGAGTACACACGATATATCCTGGTTCGGTCCTTCCGACCTACATCCAGTCCCCAAGCAACCCACTTGAGATTTCCACTATTCTTGAAAAACAAGTTTACAAGAATACCCTACGGCGTTAAGACAACAACCTTGTCTAACCCGTAGTCCTTTCTCTCAACCAAAGAAAGCAGACCCACTCTACCACCAAGAGTGAAACGACCGACTCTACACCCTAGAGTCTAACTCTCCAACCGAGAGCAAAAAGAAAACAGTAAAAATTTACAGTCAACCTATAGCCTTGTTGGTGTTATGTGTTGCAGAACGTGGCTAAACAAAGGTCGACTTCTATACCCAGTCCAGAACGAATTCCGATGTTATACTGGACTGAGTGTAGAGAACCAGAGATTTAAAAACTTGAAAGCTTTTTCACTTTTTCACTTAGAAGTACTCAAGAATGCTCGGAAATCTTAAAAAGTGTTGTTAGATCTTTTTCAGTGAGATTTGAACTCTATTTATAGAGTTAGAACTCCTGGACGTTGGGAGACAGTTATCTCAACAGTCAACCAACGGATCTTAAAGCTTTTGAATTTGAAAAATCGATTTTGAAAACAGAAAACGGTCAAAAGCACTCGAACAGTCGACTGGGTTGCCATAATGAGTCGACTGGTCAGAGTTTGAATAAATTTAAACAGTTTTGTACTGCCAGTCGACTGATATGAGCATCGGTCGACTGGTACTCAACAGTTAAATTATTTCAAACTGTTTTGACTCTTTTTGATGTTTTTGAAAAACACATATTATAAAAATAGTGAGTGTATGTGTGTGTGACAAGGCTTTACATCATACTAAGACTCAACAAAAGTAAAATTACATAGTTTACAAGACATGACAATTTATTGACACTTTTGAGCTTGAGACTTTGGCTTGAGTCATGAGTCTTGACTTGAGTCTTGAGTCTTGTCTTGAGTCTTGTCTTGAGTCTTTGAGTCTTGAATGAAGCTTTAACCATTGTCTTTATCTGGAGCCTTTGTGCTTGTTCATTTGTTCAGCTGAATAGTCTTTTGTGTGTACAACCTGTAATTTTAGTTGTATAGCATAGATACATGTGCAGTGTGTTGTGATCATCAAAATCAAGAATCAACATTCTCCCCCTTTTTGGTGATTACAACACAATAGCTGATAACAATATATATATATAGAAAAATACAAGCATAGGGTTTAAAAGCTCCCCCTATTAAAAACACAACATGCATACATAACATGCATACATAAAGATGTATCATAAAATAGATGTATCAGTCGACTTAAAAATAGAAGCAGTCGGCTGAACAGAGAAAGAAATACAATCACAGAACACATCTTAAAAATAGAAGCAGTCGGCTGAACAGAGAAAGAAATAGAATCACAGAACACATGTGAAATATAAAAATACAGGAAACTCAGTCGACTTATGATGATATCAGTCGAATTATCCAGTCGACTTATGATGATATCAGTCGACTTATCAGAGAAAGAAATACATACATATATATAAACAAACACATACAAACACAGTAAATAAATAAGAGAGATATTTCTCCCCCTTTGTCATCAACAAAAACAAAAAAATAACCAGTCTTTTGCATAAAATAACACAGAAATAATTTTGTCTCATACATAAGCTAATAAGTTCATCAATACATAAGAAAAAAAATTACATAATAACGAAAAATAATCTTCAATCGTCATCTTCTGAGTCGTCATCAGCAGCTTGAGATGGAGGTGGAAATTGAGAAGTGAAGAGATTGGTTAAGTGGGTAACTTTGGAGTCAAGGGAGTCAAGCTGAGAATCAACAGAGATTGAATGTTCCATAAGGTAATTGACACATTCATAAAGAGTAGATGGATCTTCATATCTAGCATGAGGACAAGATGAACTAGAAGATGCTGATGGTCTAGCAGAAGAAGCCAAAGGTACTTGTGAGGGAGGAGACCTAGGGGTTGTTCTAGGAGCAGGATCAAGAAGCTTCATACGGGCTAAACTAGCACGATCGAAGCATTCATACTGCTTAACGACATTGGTCTCGGAATTGAGATCAATATCATAAGCCTGAAAGACCCTGGTAAGGAGACCTCCAAAGGGTAAGAAATGAATATGATTTTGTTGAAGTTTGGAGAAGATGACACGACCCCAATTAATAGCTATTTTACCAAAAATGGCATAAACAGCTTGTTGCAGTTCCATAGAATACTGATCATAACTTCCTCATTTGGGAAGAATGTTATAAGCAAGTATTCTTGCAACTAATTTTGCAACAGGTGTTATATTCTTACTAGTCATTGGGGGTCCTTGATTGGGCAAAAATATTCTAGATAAAATAGAGAAATCATCAAGGATAATGTCACCTAGATCGAGTCCCTCGTCATCAATACCCATTATTAGATTGATTCTCTCGGGTGTGAGAGTCATTTTAGTATTTTTGACAGAGGAACGGATCACAACATCTCCATCTTTCAATTGAACAACTCTCATGTTCGTATAGAAAAGATAGATAAGTTGAGGATAATAGTCGGGTTGATTGGCTAAAGAGAGATAGTCATAAAGACTACAGTTTTGAAAGAGGGAAACTAGATTAAACCTATCTAAATCACCAAAATTGACAAATCGGCCAGGAAAAATAACAATGCTACACATTAAGTACCAACGTTCTAATAGATCAAGACTCAACAAATATTGGGAATAATCTTGAGATGAACTAGCATCATGAGACCTTTTAGAACGCTTGGGAGCCATAAGAAAAGAGTGTAGGAAGGGTTTTACCAAGAGAAAAGAGAAAGAACAGCAAGGAGTCGAGCAGCAGCAGCAAATGTAGTCGACTTCTTCTTCTTCTCTGATTTAGGGTTTCGAAATTGGGGGAACGGTAAAAGGTGAAGAAGGAGGCTGGTAAAAGGGTTTTTAACTGGAGATTGATGGCTGAGATTGAAAGGGTAGAGATCAACGAATGATTTGAGTAGTCACGGGTGAAAAGAAGTGAACTTTTTATCTCAAAAACTGTGATGAGTCGTCGCTGAAGACAATTGAACTCGCGACAGTCAACTGGTAGGGTATAGCAGTCGACTTAGTCGTGAAGAGACTTAATTTTTATATCTGCTGATCAGTCGACTTGAATAAGGATCAGGCGACTGGTCAGAGAACAAAATAAGTATATATAAGAATATAGTATAGTCGACTTAATCAAAACACAGTCGACTTAACAGATGAAATTTTCAACAAATGTCAATAAAATTACATATTCCTAGTTCTCTTCTTAAATTAATAAAAGTATCTTCTTTAAGGGGTTTAGTAAAGATGTCTGCTACTTGTTTATCAGTAGAGATAAAGTCTAAAGATATATCTCCTTTTAAAACATGATCACGTAGAAAATGATGTCGAATATCAATATGTTTCGTACGTGAATGTTGAATCGGATTTTTAGATAGATTAATTGCATGGGTATTATCACACATAATTGAAGGTTTTTCAAAGAAAAAACCATAATCTAATAAAGTTTGTTTCATCCACAAGATTTGTGCACATGCCAAACTTGCAGCGATATACTCAGCTTCTGTAGTTGATAGGGATACAGAATTTTGCTTTTTACTGTACCAAGAAACTAGTGAATGTACCAAAAAGTGACATGTCCCACTAGTGCTCTTGCGATCAGTTTTACTACCAGCAAAATCAGCATCGCTATATGACAAAAGTTGAAAATTATCGGTGCGTGGATAAAATAAACCATATTCAGATGTGCCTTTAATGTATCTTAAAATTCGTTTCACAGCTTTTAAATGAGACTCTTTAGGACTAGACTGATATCTAGCACATAAACATACGCTGAACATAATATCTGGTCTACTTGCGGTAATATATAAGAGTGAACCAATCATACTTCGATAGAGTTTCTGATCAACACTCTTACCTAATATATCTTTGTCAAGGGTAGTAGTAGTAGCCATAGGTGTGGATTTACTACTAGTACTATCCATGTTAAACCGTTTGAGTAATTCCTTTGCATATTTTCCTTGATTAATAAATATGCCATTTGAGGACTGTTTAATTTGAAGTCCAAAGAAATAATTGAGTTCGCCCATGTGACTCATCTCAAACTCGTTTTTCATGGTATTAGCAAACTTTTGACATAGATTATTATTAATAGAACCAAAGATTATATCATCAACATATATTTGTATGATTAAGATATCATTCTTAACTCTCTTAATAAATAATGTGTGTCTACTTTACCTATTTCAAATCCTGTTTCTAAAAGAAAAGTTTTCAGACGATCATACCAAGCACGAGGTGCTTGTTTAATACCATATAAAGCCTTTTTCAATTTATAAACATGATCTGGAAATTGTTCATGTTCGAAACCTGGTGGTTGTTTAACATAAACATTTTCTTAAATAAACCCATTAAGGAAAGCACTTTTAACATCCATTTGATAGAGTATAAAATTCATGAAACAAGCAAAAGATAATAAAATACAAATTGATTCTGCTCTAGCAATAGGAGCATATGTTTCATCAAAATCTATACCTTCTTCTTGATTATACCCTTGAGCAACTAATCTCGCTTTGTTCCTTACAACTTGTCCTGATTCATCTAACTTATTTTTGAATACCCATTTGGTACCAATAATAGTCTGACTAGGAGGTCGTGGAACTAAATCCCATACATCATTCCTTATAAATTGGTTTAATTCATCTTGCATGGCATTCATCCAAAATTCATTCTCACAAGCTTCTTGTATATTTTTCGGTTCAAAATCCGACAAGAATGCTGTATGAGAAATCATATTAATATGAGAACGTGTCTGAATACCATGGGAGATGTCACCAATTATTAAGTCATGAGGATGATCTTTAACTTCAACAAAAGATTTTGGTAAAGTTGAAGATATCACAATAGGATCAGTCGACTTGACAGGTTCTTCAGTCGACTGCTTTACTTCAGTCGACTGGGAGTCCTTATCAGTCGACTTATCAGCCAGACTAGTTTGTTCTAATGATTTAATCACATTATTTAAAGGTGATGAATCAGTTTCATCATCTTTATTTAAATTTGATGAAGGCAGAGATTCATCGAATGTAACATGCATTGACTCTTCAATAGTCATTGTAGACTTATTGAAAATTCTATATGCTTTACTCCTATTTGAGTATCCTAAAAAGATACCCTCATTAGATCTAGGATCAAATTTATCTAAATTATCTTTAGTGTTCAGAATAAAACACTTACAACCAAATGTCTTAAAATAAGAGACTTTAGGAATTTTGTTAAAAAACAACTCATAACAAGTCTTCTTTAGCTTAGGTCTTATAAGAATCCTATTTAAAACATAACAAGCTGTAGCAATAGCTTCAGCCCAAAAGTACTTTGGTAAATTGCTTTCAACAAGCATGGTACGTGTGCATTCTTGCAAAGTCCTATTCTTCCTTTCAACTACTCCATTTTGTGGTGAAGCTCTAGAAAATGCAAATGAATTTGTTATACCATTCTTGTTGCAATATTCTGTAAATGTTTCATTCTCAAATTCTCCACCATGATCACTTCTAATAGTGACTATGGTTAGAGATCTTTGATTTTGAATACGCTTACAAAAATTTGCAAATTCATCAAAAGCATCATTTTTATGTTTTAAAAAGAATGTCCAAGTGAATCTTCAAAAATCATCTACTAAAATAAATACATATCTACTTTTATTTAAAGAAGCAACTCTAGTAGGGCCAAATAAATCCATATGAATTAATTCGAGCGGCTTACTAGTAGAAATTACTTCTTTTGTTTTAAAAGTGGATTTGATTTGTTTTCCTAGTTGACATGCATCACATAACTTATCCTTTTTAAAGGATAGTTTTGGCAGTCCTTTAACTAGGTTATACTTAGATAATTTTGAGAGATTCTTCATATTCACATGTCCAAATCTTCTATGCCAAAGCCAAGATTCATTGTTAGAAGCTATTAAACAAAAATCATTTGAAAAATCAATTGTATTCAAACACAATTCATAAATATTATTTTTGCGAAAACCTTGAAAAATAATATTTTGCATAGTAGAGTCATAAATCAAACATGCATCTTTTTCAAAAACTATTTTATATCCTTTATCACATAATTGACTAATACTTAACAAATTATGCTTTAATCCACTAACTAACAACACATTTTCTATAGTGGGGTTAGAATTTTTACCAACCATGCCGATACCTATGACTTTGCCTTTGTTGTTATCACCAAAGGTAACTGTTCCTCCATCTATGCTTTGGATGGTGGATAGAAGGTTGGCATGTCCTGTCATATGTTTTGAACACCCGCTGTCTAGTATCCAGCGATCTTTCTTGGGTACCTATAAAATATTTAAGGTAAATATGGTACCATTTTTTATTGGGTCCAAAACATATTAGTTTGAGGGAAACCAAACCCATAATGAGTTTGATTTTCCTCCATAAGCAGGAATATAATTAATAGAATTACACACATTTAATACATATGAATTGATATACGCAATTCTATCATTCTGATTTAAGTTAACTGGAACCCATACAAACTTGTTCTGTCCAGTCGACTTTACAGTATCCTTCAGTCGACTTCTAGTGTGAGTCAGTCGACTGGATGATACGCTAGGTCGACTTATATGAGGTTTTGATCTTGTTGAATAAGATTCAATTCCTCTGGACAGACGACTGATAGATGGACTCAGTCGACTTAACCGAATGTCAGACTTGCTTTTATCACTCATATTTACTACCTTAGGTTTTTCAAAAAATTCATACAATTTATGTGTAACACTAGAAATAGATGCTGATTTATTTCTACTAGTGTTTTTTGAAGAAGATTCTTTTATAGAAGAATTTTTGAAACCAAGACCGTATTTTTGACTAGATTTTACTTGATGATGAAGGACATCATTTAAATTCTCTTTGCCTTTGTTAAACTTAGATACGTTCTTTGATATCTCTTCATAATTCTTTTTTAAAGATTCAAGATCAGTATCTAAACTTGCAATGCGAGAATTTAAAGATTTCACTTCCTTATCAAGGTTAAGATTTTCTTGAGAAAATGTTTGATTAACTTTCTCTAGATTCTTAACTCTAATCTTTTCCTTTTTCAACTCTTGAAATATTTCATTAAAAGCATCAAGTAAATCTTCTGAATCGAAGTCATTACTTACATGATCTTGTGAAGCCATAAAGCACATGTTTGCGGCTTCATTGTTTTCATCCGTTTCTTCTTCGGAAGAAGAGTCACTGTCATCCCAAGTTGCTTGATACGCCTTCTTGTTCTTGGCAAACTTATTCTTTGAATATTTGTCCTTCTTGAAGTTGGATGTTTTTCCCTTGTTCTTTGCATTTTCTAGGGGACAATCCTTCTTCATGTGACCTGTTTTATTGCACCTGAAACAAGTAGGAGGGTCATTAGAATCTCTAATTTTGGAATTGAACTTACCCTTCTTTAAGAATTTTTTGAATCTTCGAGTGAACATTGCTATCTCCTCTTCATCTTCTTCCTCATTTTCTGAGTCTGTCATGGCTTTAAAAGCCAATGATTTCTTCTTTGCTTGTTGTGATTCTGCATCCTTCTTTCGATCTTCAAGTTGAACCTCGTATGCCATGAGATTTCCCACAAGATTCTCAAAAGAAAGTTGTGACAAATCTTTTGCTTCTTCTATTGCCGTGGTTTTCTTTTCCCATTCAGGAGTGAGTGCACGAAGGACTTTTCTAACCATCTCTGCTTGAGTGTATGTCTTTCCAAGTGCCACAAGTGAGTTTGTAATATCAGTAAATCTGGTGATCATCTCGGACACAGTTTTATTTTTCTTCATCCGAAACATCTCAAACCTGTGAACAAGAACAGAGATTTTAGACTCTTTTACTTTATTTGTTCCTTCATGAGTTACCTCGAGTGTATGCCAGATTTGATGTGCGGTTGTAGCATTTGATACACGGTTGAACTCTTCCTTTGTGAGTGCACATAATAATGCATTCATTGCTTTAGCATTATTCATAGTTTGGTTCTTTTGATCATCATTCCATTGTGCATATGGAATAGTAGGGGCAGTGTATTCCATCTCCGTCATTTGCCATATTTCGTAGTTGATTGATTGGAGGTAGATTCTCATTCTGCACTTCCAATAATTGTAGTTTCTTCCATCGAAGAGCGGTGGCCGTTGTGTAGATTGGCCTTCATGGTACTGATTAGTATTTGAAGTAGTTGCCATAGCCTTTAACCTTGCTCTGATACCAAGTGTTGGATCCTGTAGGCGAGGCAACAAACACTAGAGGGGGGGGGGGGTGAATAGTGTTAATTAAAATAAACTGCAGAATAAATAATTTTTTCTTCGGTACAGTCGACTTAGTAGTGAACCAGTCGACTGATGTGATAAAATAAAAGCAAATACAAACAACTCTGTGCAGTCGACTTAAAGTTGAGACAGGCGACTGAAGGCACTGTGAATATACAACTTATACGAGTCTGACCAGTCGACTGATAATGTAAGGAGTCGACTGTCCAGACAAGTTTCACAGAAATTAAGTAAACAAAAAGTAAATGCAAGATCAAGAGAAGCAATCACAGAGTACACACGATATATCCTGGTTCGGTCCTTCCGACCTACATCCAGTCCCCAAGCAACCCACTTGAGATTTGCACTATTCTTGAAAAATAAGTTTACAAGAATACCCTACGGCGTTAAGACAACAACCTTGTCTAACCCGTAGTCCTTTCTCTCAACCAGAGAAAGCAGACCCACTCTACCACCAAGAGTGAAACGACCGACTCTACACCCTAGAGTCTAACTCTCCAACTGAGAGCAAAAAGAAAACAGTAAAAATTTACAGTCAACCTATAGCCTTGTTGGTGTTATGTGTTGTAGAACGTGGCTAAACAAAGGTCGACTTCTATACCCAGTCCAGAACGAATTCCGATGCTATACTGGACTGAGTGTAGAGAACCAGAGATTTAAAAACTTGAAAGCTTTTTCACTTTTTCACTTAGAAGTACTCAAGAATGCTCGGAAATCTTAAAAAGTGTTGTTAGATCTTTTTCAGTGAGATCTGAACTCTATTTATAGAGTTAGAACTCCTGGACGTTAGGAGACAGTTATCTCAACAGTCAACCAACGGATCTTAAAGCTTTTGAATTTGAAAAATCGATTTTGAAAACAGAAAACGGTCAAAAGCACTCGAACAGTCGACTGGGTTGCCATAATGAGTCGACTGGTCAGAGTTTGAATAAATTTAAACAGTTTTGTACTGCCAGTCGACTGATATGAGCATCGGTCGACTGGTACTCAACAGTTAAATTATTTCAAACTGTTTTGACTCTTTTTGATGTTTTTGAAAAACACATATTATAAAAATAGTGAATGTATGTGTGTGTGACAAGGCTTTACATCATACTAAGACTCAACAAAAGTAAAATTACATAGTTTACAAGACATGACAATTTATTGACACTTAGCTTGAGACTTTGGCTTGAGTCTTGAGTCTTGACTTGAGTCTTGAGTCTTGTCTTGAGTCTTTGAGTCTTGAATGATGCTTTAACCATTGTCTTTATCTGGAGCCTTTGTGCTTGTTCATTTGTTCAGCTGAATAGTCTTTTGTGTGTACAACCTGCAATTTTAGCTGTATAGCATAGATACATGTGCAGTGTGTTGTGATCATCAAAATCAAGAATCAACATATACTAAATTTATAAAAGAGAATTTTGTATAAAAAGAACTTGAAGTGTGTTCATTATGGATTTTTTTATTATCCTAGGTGACGTATGCATTGAAAGTTAAATGAAAAATATGATTTGATTTTTGAAGAAAAAGAAATAACATTACGGAAATTAAGTAGAATTATTGAGACTTATTTATTTGAATGAGAATGTTATAAATTGAAATTGAACATTGAATTATGGAAAGGAGATGGATATTTATTTGAACTATGAAAAGACTATATGAGTATGAGAACTCAACTTTTTTGTGATTATGAATTGAAATTAAGAACTAGAGTTTAGCTAAGCCTCATACTAGCATCAAAAAGAAATATGTTGAGATGAAATTTGAAATGAAAAGACAAAGATTGGGTCACACTGTATAAATGGTTAATTAAGATCGGTATAGTGGAAAGGCTAACTCTAGAAAATTGATTTTGTTCATATTTCAAATAACTAAGGACTAGATACATAGTGAAGACGTGATGAAAATAAGAGAAAAACACGAGTATGAGGGCCTCGGAGCTACGGTGTGAGAGTATTCACAGGCTGCCTTCACAATGCGTCGTGACATGATGTGGATATATCTCCAAGAGTCCGTACTGCAGGCGACGCTCATGGGGTGTTTGGTGACTACGGGTGGTGTCATGTCCCATGACGGAGGCTGAATTGTCCATAGGTTTTTCACGATGCATCGTGACATGATGTGGGATTCCTCTCCGGGCTGTTTGGACATGAGCTCGTAACTCATAGAACATCTAGGATACTTACCGTAGTTACAGTAGTAGTTTAAGTCATGATGAGGGATTGAACCCTACAAGATGAAGAATGGTTAAGGGCTTGCCCTCAGACCTACGTAGTATGGGATGCATAGAATCTGAACAAGTGCGCATTAGTGTCATCTAATATGAATAACTGCATTAAGGACTAAGTGCACCGCACAACACGACATCAATAGGATAGTCCCTTGTAGTTCTGTTTGTGATCAAGTTTGTGGTTTGTTTAAGTATTTGAGAATCGTTATACTATTTTCGGCATAGAGAGGATAACCATGTATAATATTTCGTCATTTGTAAGAACCTGACGCGCCCACAGTTTCTATGCAGGATAAAGTGGTTAACAAGACTAAAGAATACATGCAGAATAAAGAATGATTCAAGTGTTATACATTTCAATTTATGTAAATTGTTGTAAATTACTTCCACTGTAAATATGTAATATAAATGTAACTCTGTTGTAAAGTAAAGTTTTTATTTCCTTATAAAATTGTACGAAGAGAAGTGTAAAGATCCTGTGGAACTTCGAATTCAGCCTGTTTTGGAATTCAGGGTGTTACACCGCTTGTAGTGCAGAATACAAGCAGATGGGAAAAATAACTAATAGCATGGAATAGGCATGATAACAAGATATAACAACTAGCATGGTAAGGTGAACAAGTACAAGTAGCATGTATCAAGTGTCAAGTGAAACAAGTATCATATAAACAAGTAACAAGTATCAAGTATCATGTAAACATGTATTAAGTGTCATGTATCAAGCATCATGTATCATGTAGTCAAGTATCAAGTAGGCATGTATCATGTTCAAGTGTCATGTATCAAGTCTTGTAGTTATTACTATCTAGGTAGCACTTCATGCATCCCGATTTTTACTACATGGTTGCTACATCAAACAGTTCTGCTTTAGATTTTATAGTGGACCATAGAGGGCAGTGTACTCAGGGACAAGTATCACGTAAACGAGCTCCAAGCTCCCTGCTCCAAGTATCATGTATCATGTATCACGTGTCAAGTCGTGCAAGTGGCAAGTAATCATGTGTCTTGCGTGCAAGTGTCAAGTAATCACGTGTCGAGTATCATGTATAAAGTAATCACGTAGGATCTATGGATCCCATTCCGAGTACACGTTTCTGTATTATCCACTATTAGATCTTTCCCTTAAACCTCAGCTTGGTTATTTATTAATATTATCAAACAAGCATATGCGTGTACAAAACATGGCAAGAATAACATGGTATGATCAAGTTAGGGATGAAGAATAAACATGCACGGGTGAAAGATAACACATATAAGATTAGAATAACGAGAATTATAGTTCAGGACAGCAAGACAATACTGCACTAAAATAG
Organism: Hemerocallis citrina; assembly: GCA_017893485.1. Taxonomy (NCBI): domain Eukaryota; kingdom Viridiplantae; phylum Streptophyta; class Magnoliopsida; order Asparagales; family Asphodelaceae; genus Hemerocallis; species Hemerocallis citrina. The sequence continues at coordinate 282,832,846 of CM030359.1, forward strand.
GGGTTCCCGTTGCTACAAACATGCAAATCTTAATCCGCAAGGAATCTGGAAAATAGACTCCCGCCCGAATTCAGCAAATATATATAAGTCATATAGTATTTCACAAAAACATAACTAAAAATTAAATTGAAACCAGAAAATATTTTCAGCCAGAAATCAGAAGATTGTATTCATAGTCAGTAAAACAACATAAAAAATCATTAAATAAATCCACGAAAAATCTGGGGTATTCCCCTATATGTATAGTAACAGAAAAAAATTTCCAACAAAAATAGAGTAGTCAAGTAAAATAAGAAAACAGCAAGATGCAGTAGTTTTGTAAATCTGAAATCACAAACACTGCAGTACAAAAACAGCAATATCTCACAACCCATAAATCGAAATCCAAATCCGCCAACAGGGTAATAAAATAGATACAGTAATATTTTAGAGACAGCAAGTAGAATTCAGACGAAAATCAAGTTCTTTACTGAACAGTATGAAAAATCTGGTAGTATAGTAATTGTTTGAAAACATAGAACGGATTGTAAAACTCAGCAAATAAATCCACAAAATTTTTGGGTAAACCCCAATCAAGTCTAGAAGTACTGAGCAAAATTTCAGGTCAAAATAATAATCTAAATACCAGAATAAAAATAGATTACTCTTCAGAATTCATAGAAAACAAAATCTGGAAACCTTTTGACACCACTGTAGTAAAATAGACATAAATCGCGAACCAAAAATCGAAACTGAGATCCGTCAAAAGGGTTAGAAAATAGACAGAATTCTCTACAAATCATGTTCATAAAATATTCTCAAATACTAACCTTAATAGGGCCTAAAATATTGATCAAAACTAAACAGTCATCAAAACTGAAAAATATCACATACACACAAAATCCACTAGTTCGCATAGAACTCACCCAAAACACAACCAGACATGAAATATAGTATACTAGATATCCAAACAACATGGTATATGGTATTTCACAAGTTCACAACAAGTCTACCACGAATAACACGAACGAGCACCAGATAACACATGAACAACACACATACATGCAACAAGATGTGGTCAATCCTAGGTTATATCATGTCATGTATGTCGTAAGGCAACTATGGTCAAATTATCACTATAGAGACAACATCAACAAGGGAATTTACACACAAATTGTCTCTAGAATCCAACTACACTACATGCGGTATTTAGTACTTGTATTACACAAAGAAAAGAATACAAGTTACTTGTCTTATAACCGACGATGAAAACGACAAAAATAAGAATAATGGGAACGGATTCTCGACAACGAACTCGAACGAACACACGAACTCCAAAAGCGAGCAAAAACCCACGAACCACGAGCGAAACACGAATCCAACAACGAACACAATAATGAGCATACCCTCACACGAACCCAAGCACGCAACAAAGAGAGAGTGGCGTGGTACGATGACAACCAGAAGCGGCTGCCACAACGATCAGGAGTTGAGGAGGATGCGCAGCACTCAGTGCTGTTGCTGCTGTGTGTGGTGCAATAGGGAGGCGATACACCGGCTCGGCGTGGCACAGGTGACTGTTAACATGGGGGGGGGGGGAGCTGGTGCGACACCACGAAGACAACAGGGTGCACACTAGGTGAGAGAGTGAGAGCCGGGAGATGGACGGGAGAGGGTACAAGCAAGAGAGAGAGAGAGATGGATAGTGGCTACATGGGGGGGGGGGGGGGGGGGGGAGGTAGATGAGGGGGAGCATATATATATGTATTAATAGAGTTAGGGTTAGGTGGGAGAGAGAGGTGGCACAGTGGTAGGGTTAGGTTAGGTATGTAGCGGGTCTGGGTATGCTGTGTATATAGGAGTTTGGGTATAGGGTAAAAGTGAGGTGTATTGGGTTTATATTTAACAGGGTAATGGGTTAAGATATATAGTTTAGTGGATAATTAATGGGTAAATGGATATTTAGAGTAGGATTGAATTAGAAAAGGATTTTAAATGGGTATTAGCAAATGATTATAAAATAGTTAGGAACCCAAAAATCAAGATAGCATCAAAGTGAATATTTTTTAAAATAGGACAAGAACAGAATAATTAGGATTGAACAAATAGAAAATTTGGAATAAAAAATAAAGCTCGATCAAACAAGAAGGGAAAAAGAAATATAGACCGATAGCAACAAAAATTTGGAACTCAAATGGGACGAAGAATCAACTAATGAATATATAGAAAAAGATCCAAAATACGGTCTAAAAGAGATATGACTGAATCAAATACACTCAAAATACACAAAATGGAAAATAGGGGTTACACTAGGGTATTTTGCTCTAGTGATTTAATAACGTTGTCTAGTGGTGATAATTCAATTTCATCATCTTCAATAACATTAGACGAAGGTAAAGATTCATCAAATGAAACATGCTTAGATTCTTCAATCGTCAAAGTTGACTTATTGAAAATTTTATATGCCTTACTCCTATTTTAGTATCCAATGAAGATACCTTCATTAGATCTAGCATAAAATTTATCTAGATTATCTTTTGTGTTTAATATGAAACACTTACAACCAAATACTTTAAAATATGATACTTTAGGAATTCGTTCATAAAAAAGTTTATAACAAGTTTTCTTAAGGTTTGGCCTAATCAATATTCTATTTAAAACATAACATGCTGTAGAAACTGCTTCAGCCCAGAAGTATTTAGGAAAATTGCTTTCAACAAGCATAGTACGTGCACATTTTTGCAATGTCTTATTCTTTCTTTCAACCACTCCATTTTGTGGTGAAGCTCTAGGAAATGCAAATGAATGTGTTATACCATTCTTGTTGCAATATTCTGAAAATGTTTCATTCTCAAATTCTCCTCCATGATCATTTCTAATAGTGAGTATGGTTAGACATTTTTGATTTTGAATACGTTTGCAAAAATTTGCAAATTCTTCAAAGACTTCATTTTTATGTTTTAAAAAGAATACCCATGTAAATCTTGAAAAATCATCTACTAAAACAAATACATATCTACTTTTGTTTAAAGAAGAGACACTAGTAGGACCAAATAAATCCGTATGGATTAATTCGAGAGGCCTACTAGTAGAAATCAATTTTTTGTCTTAAAAGTAGATTTTACTTGTTTTCCTAGTTGACATGCATTACACATCTTATCTTTCCTAAAAGATAATTTTGGCAATCCTTTAACTAGGTTATTCTTAGATAATTTAGCAATATTTTTCATATTTACATGTCCAAATCTCTTATGCCAAAGCCAAGAGTCATTGTTAGAAGCAACTAAACAAAAGCATTTGAAAACTCATTTGTTTTTAAATATAATTCATATATATTATTTTTCCTATAGCCTTGAATGATCACATTTTGCATAGATAAATTATAGATTAAACATGCATCTTTTTCAAAGACTATTTTATAACCCTTATCACAAAGTTGACTAATACTTAATAGATTATGCTTTAAACCACTAACTAGAAATACCTCTTCAATAGTAGGGGTAGTGTTCTTATCGACCATGCCTATTCCAATGACCTTTCCTTTATTATTGTCACCGAACGTAACAGTTCCTCCATCTATCTCTTGTATGGAAGAAAGTAGGTTTGCATGGCCAGTCATATATTTAGAGCATCCGCTGTCAAGTATCCAATATTTCCTTTTAGGTACCTATAAAATAAGAATTGTGAATATGGTACCCTTTTCATTGGGTCCGAAAGAGATTAGTGTTTGGGAAACCAAACCCAAAGTGAGTTTGATTTACCACCAAAAGCAAGCATATAATTTACTGAATTACACACATTAAGAACAAAAGAATTTATATAAGAAATCATATCATTAAGACTCAAGTTGACTGGAACCCAAATATTTTTAGTCTGTCCAGTCGACTTTGTTGTACCTTTCAATCGACTTTTCTGTAAAGTCAGTCGACTGGGAGGTGAAATAAGTCAACTTATATGAGGTTTTCAATTTTTTGAACAAGACTTCAAACCTCTGGGAAGACGACTGAATTTTTGGTTCAGTCAACTGGTCTGATATGAGAAATTACTCTTTTCATGGTTAAAAATAATTTTTGGTTTTTCAAAATAATCATATAACTTCTTTTTCACACTAGAAACAGAATCAATCTTATTACTACTAGTATTATTTGAAGTATGATGTTTTTCAAGGGTAAAACTAAGCCCAAAGTTTTTGTTAGATTGAACTTGATTTTGGAGAACTTCATTTAAATTCTCTTTTCCTTTATTAAACCTAGATACATTCTTGGATATATCTTTATAATTTTTCTTAAGAGATACAAGATCTATATCCAAGTTTGAAAGACGAGAATTTAAAGACTTGACTTTAATATTTAAGTCAAGATTTTCTTGAGAAAATTTTTGATTAACTTTCTCTAGATTTTTAACTCTTATTTTCTCCCTTTTTAGTTCTTGAAAAACTTCATTAAATGCTTCAAATAAATCATTTGAATCAAAATTGTCACTTACTTAATTTTAAGTAGCCATGAAGCACATATTTGCGACTTCATTTGATTCCTCATTCTCTTCTTCAGATGATGAGTCGCTATCATCCCAAGTTGCTTGATATAACTTCTTGTTCTTCATGTACTTGTTCTTTGCGTACTTTCCTTCTTGAAGTTAGGAACTTTACCATTAGATTTTGCATTTTCTAACGGACATTCCTTCTTCATGTGTCATGTTTTATTACATTTGAAACAAGTAGGTAGTTCATTAATATATTTAAACTAAGAATTGAATTTACCCTTTCAAAGAAATTTCATGAATTTTCTAGTGAACATGGCTATTTCTTCTTTATCTTCTGAATCGGACATGGCCTTGAAACCAAGAGTCTTCTTCTTGGCTTATTGAGGTTCTAGATCCTTCTTGCGTTCTTCTAGTTGTACTTCGTATGCCATTAGATTTCCCACAAGATTCTCAAGAGAGAGTTGTGTTAAATCGTTGGCTTTTTTTATAGCGGTGATCTTCTTCTCCCATTCGGGGGTTAGGGCACGCAGGACCTTCCTCACCATCTCTGCTTGCGAATATGTCTTTCCAAGAGCCACAAGAGAGTTTGTGATGTCTGTGAACGTTGTTATCATGTTCTACACATTTTCGTTCTCCTTCATACGAAACATCTCGAACCTGTGAACAAGAACAGAGATTTTAGATTTTTTGACCTTATTTGTACCTTCATGTGTTACCTCAAGAGTGTGCCAAATTTGATAAGCCATTGTTGCGTTTGACACATGATTGAACTCCTCTTTAGTAAGTTCACAAAAGAAAGCATTCATCGCCTTTGCATTGTTCACGGTGTTGCTCTTCATGTCATCATTCTATTGTGCACAGAGAATTGTAGGTACGGTATATTCTGTCTCGGTCATGTTCCAAATATCATAGTTGATGGACTGTAGATAGATCTTTATTATACACTTCCAATAGTTGTAGTTTGTTCCATCAAATAGAGGTGGGCTTTGTGTGGATTGGCCTTCAGGGTATTGACTTGCATTTGAAGTAGATGCTATTGCACTCAAGCAGGCTCTGATACCAAGTGTTGGATCCTATATGCAAGGCAAATAACACTAGAAGGGGGGGGGGGAGGGTGAATAGTGTTGTATAAAAAAAATCAATAAATTGAACTTTTCGCACTGTTAAGTCGACTGAAAAAGGAAGGCAGTCGGCTGAAGCAGATAAGAAGAGTAATTTAACTGAAGAGTTACAAGTCTGTTAGGTCGACTTAGAAAGTAAAGAAGTCGACTAACCAGATCGATTTACACAAGAAACTCAGAGAAATTAAAAATACAAGTTTAGAGAATACAACCACAGAGAATCAACACAGCAAACACCACGATGTATCCTGGTTTGGTCCTCCCGACCTACATCCAGTCGCCAAGCAACCCACCCATTTGAGATTTTCCACTATTCTTGAAAAAAAATACTAGAATACTCTACGGATTTTGACAACAACTATATCAAATCTGTAGACCTCTCTCACCACTAGAGAGAGCAAAACCCACTCTACACCCTAGAGTGAAACCGACTCTAAACCAAGAGTCTTACTCTCACAACCCGATAGTTAAACAATAACAAAAAGAGATTTACAACAACCTAAAGCCTTGTATGTGAAAGTGCTTTTTGTATATTGGCTATAGGTCGACTTCTGACTTCAGTCTAGAACAAATTCAATGTTATACAAGACTGAAAATCAGAGAACCAAGTCTTAAAGAAAGTATATGCTTTTGAAACTTGTTCTTTTTCTTCTCAAAAGCAAAAGACTTGAATCAAAAGTTTTAGTCAAAACTTTTCTAATTGAAATCTATACTCTTTTTATAGATTTAGATTCTCTTGGACATTGAGAAATAGTATCCCAACTGCCATACAACGGCAGTAAAAAGTTTGAATTTGAAAAACGAACTTGAAATTCGGAAAACTGTCAAAAAATGCTTGAACAGTCGACTGGGTTGCCATATGAGTCGACTAGTCAGAGCTTGAGTTCAGTCAGTTTCGTACTCTAACAGTCGACTGCTTCCAAGAGTAAGTCGACTGGTACTCAATCGGCTGAACTTATACAAGCTTTGTTTTGACATTTTGATTTTGTAAAACATTTTTTTTATTTAAGGAATGTGTGAGTGTGTGTGTGACAAGGCTTTTACAAGATTCTAAGACTCACAAATAATACAAACAATATTACAACACATTTCTTCAAATGTAGCTAATCACTTGAAGCTATTGAAAGTCTTGAACTTGAAACTTGAAAGCTCTTGAAAGTCTTGAACTTTAACTTGAGTCTTTGTGGCTTGATCTTGCCTTTGTGGCTTGAGCAAATACTTTTAAAAGCTTTATCACATTGTATTGTCTGTGAATGCTTCATCATGGTATTGACCTTGAACACTTTTGATACACACTGCAAAAGATATGTAATATGGAACAATTGTGTATTGTGTTATAGCCATCAAAATCAAGAATCTACATTCACCTCCTATAACTGCATAACTCCCCAAAAATTATAACCCATTATAACCTATTAAACAAATCATAACATACCCCACTAACCCTAAATTAATTATCCCTATTAAACACCCCCCCATTATAATATTATTAATATATTATAATAAACCCCATGTACCCTCTTTCTCTCTCTCCCCTACTCTCTCTCTCTCTCTCTCCCCTACTCTCTCTCTCTCTCTCTCTCTCTCTCTCTCTCTTCCCCTTCTTCTTCCTCCCCTGTTCACAAGCGACGCCCAAAACCTATCGACACCTCCTCTTCCTCCTCTCACTCCTCCACCACCCGCGGCCTCCACGACAGCCACCGAAGCCTCTTGCAGCCCTTTTCGCCGTCGCCTGCTGCTCCCATAGCCCCGCCTCACCACTACCGCAACTAACCCTGCATCAACCTCACCACTGTCGCCATCAACCCTGTAGTCCACTTTCGATGCCTGCTTCACCTCTGCACCCCCACAGTCTACCATCGTTGCAGTCACCGTCTGTAACCTTTGCCTCCTCGTTCCGCACGTCGTCGTCCCCGAGCTCCCCTTGGTCGTTGCCGACCTCACACCTCCAAGCCCTACGACCTCCTCGTCACCGGCCTCACTGTGATCCCAACACCTTTCAACCACTCTGCAACACTTCAACGCCAGCACTCCTCCACTGCTCGAGCCCCTCGTATCCTCATCGCGGCTACAACCATCGATGACACCCCTGAGTCACCCCTGCCATTGCTCCTCCACCACCTTGCTCCCGCTCCTCGTCACCCCGTCAATGCCCTATAGCAGCCACCCCTTGTCTCCACTCGCCTGCACCTGACCGCCCCTAGCAGCGCTTCTCTCACTGAAGCCTCCCATCACCACCACCGCTATAGCCATTGCAAGTCTATCATCTCCCCTCCGCTGCCTTGAAACTCGGGCCTACTTCCCTATCCTTCACTGCAGCACTCCACCCCATCGCCGTCCTCGATGCTGCCTCCTTTAGCAGATAACTCACAGAACCGAGCCCCACTACTTGCTGTCGCCTCTTGCCGCGGTTGTTGCGTGCTACCGTCTCTATGTGTGTTGTTGTCATAGTCGTTCACCGTTGTCTCTTGTGGTCGTACTTGTGATTGTTGCCGCCGTTGCCGTTGGAGAATCTTTCTTTCTATGGATTCATTCACCTTCGGAATCATCACATATTAAGGCAAGCATCACTTGTACAATCATTTTGTTCATGTGCAAGCATCTTGTTTGAACTTTTCAAGTAGTTTTTCCCTCCTTTATATCCATGTTAATCGTATTTGTTTCCGTTGATTATTGTTGAATTTGAATTATCCATCATTCATCATTATTTCAATTTCCATCAACTCGAATATTATAGAAACACATGAGAAACCGTTCGTATATACATATGACAAACAAACACGAACTAGAAGCATGAAACTATAAACGAAAGAAGAATTTGATTGAATTGTGCTTGCATTTGATCATGTGGACAAATTCGCAGTTTAATATCGTTAAAGGTGCTAATATTCGTCATGTTAATAATAGACACCATGCTGATTTCTAGATATAATTGTATGTTCAATTTTATCCATAAAACTATATACTTGCAAATAAAAGTTTTCTAAAATCAACTTAGTATATTTCTGGACTGCCGTTTGCTCCAACTTGGAGTGAGAATTCGGCCAAGTTACTGATGTTATTATATAAAACTTATTAAATAGAAATTGTAGCACACTGTGTCTAGTTTCTCGAACATCTGTCGGATCCTCAATCCGACTTATGGATTGTAAAATATACTGTTTCTACCACTGTACTGTCGTAGTTTCAGATTACTGTTTATTAGTTGCCATAATATGTTCAACTGATCGAAACAATAGGTTAATATAAGAATTAAAATCTCAAATTTACAAGAATGTTAATGAACACTGTCAGGAACTCATTTATAATTTTTGTAAGAATTTTTGTTATGATTTTAATCGAATTATACTTATATATTAACTTGATGTTGAGTTGCTACCAGAATAGTAGACTCATAAAGAAATAACTAGTAGACATAGTTACTGTTGTCGAAATGTATCGTGTGAATATGAGTCGGAACCAGCAAAGATTATAGTTTCTAAAACCTCCGACAGATTCAGATTTGCTTTTCGGTAGCAGTAGAAAAGTTAGATCATGTACAGCAAAGTACTACTATGCAAAATTGTGTTCTCATGTTTTTTTATAATAAATATTAATGTGTTAACTTTGTATCTACGAATTGCACTACATACCAGCCATTGCACATCCATTGGTACCTAATTGTTACTGTTTTTTGTCACTGTTCCATTGCATATGCATGATTCATTGTAATAAAATAATGACAAGCCGGGGTAAAAAAGGAAAACGACTTAGTAGTGGATAATATAGGAGAGTGTACTCGGAAGGGGGCCCGTATTTCTCGTAATTACATGTTATTGTTTTATTGATTGATTGTGGATTACTGACTGTAGTATCCCAATTTCTCGTGTATTGTATTGTGCATTATTTATTGATCATTGAATATTGTTATTACAAGACCCGAGTACATAACCCTGTAGAATTCACCACTAGAGTCGAAACGCTCACTTTATTGTATGCACCCGAACCTGTGGTATGGGACACAGGATTACGTGCATTAGATAGATTAATAAAAAACTGATAGACATAAGAATAACACTGAGCATCGACATTCGCATCATTGATTATTGAATACTGTTTATTGATCACTGATTATTAAATATTGTTTATCGATCATTGATAATTGTTTATTGTTTATCTATAATTGATTATTGAATATTGTATATAGAAAATTGATTATTGAATACTGTTTATCGATTATCAATCATTGTGTATTGTTTATCGATAATTGATTATTGAATATTGATTATAGATCCTTGACTATTGAATATTGTTTATCGATTATTGATTATTGAATATTGTTTATCGATCATTGATTATTGTTTATTGTCCACCAATCATTGCATTTTCGACTATTGTTTATCAAACCTTGCTTTCTTGATCATGTTATTGTCTGTTGTTTATTGACCCTGATATCATTCCAATTTTTGTTGTTGTTACATCGTTCTTTTATTGTTTAACTACTTGTCACTACTTGCAGCCCGTAGCTTGCTCTAACGGGGTTCTCTTCCTCTTTCTTTTGAGTAATGTTTATAGAGGTACAAATGATGGGATACTGAAGGATCTTGACGTACTGTTATTGTATTGCATATTCTTGGACTATTCTGTAAGTTCTTGTATCTCAATTATTGGTTATTCATGCTACTTTTGTTCATGTAATTATTATTATTGTATTGTTGAGCTTTCTAGCATTGTACAGCTTGTGGATGATATGATTTGGCATACTTATATCATTCGTTGGGCCTTAGTTATGTGCTCATGTTTTCGTATAACGAGAAGCGGGGTTTGACACCGGCGGAGTTCGGATTGGTCAAGTGTGGATCGGATCTACTCGGATCGGTTCGACACACTTTTCGATGACATCAGATGGTTTAGAAAAAATTAAAATTTTAAAATGTTGGGGATCGGATTCGAACCCAAGACCACTCCCTTGGAATCCAAAAGACTTCGCCATTGTGCCACTTGACTGGTTTGATGAGAGCCTCAGAAGAGGAGATATAAACCGAGTGAGGCCCAAAGGAATCTGTGTTGCACTTCATATTGCAGAGTTGGAAACCATTTCGAGCGCTGAGGATGAAGCTGGCGAGGTCCGGATCGATCGGGTGCGGCTTGGATCTGCGCAGATCATGTTGGTCCGCTTTTCAATGAGATCAGATGGCCTTGAAAATTTTGAATATTTAAAATTTTGGGCTCAGATTCAAACACAAGACACCCCCCACCCCCCATAACATCCAAACCACTTCACTACTGGGCCACTTGACTAGTTTGATGAGTGTCTCAAACGTGGAGATATGAACCGAGCGAAGCCCAAGGGGATTTGATGGCCAACTTTGTGTTTCAATGTCGGAGTCAGAATACCATTTCGAGTGGAAAATCAGGTGAGGTTCGGATGAAGCCTGAGAGTCTGAGCCAACCTGATAGAGTCCGAGGCAGTAGGAGGTCTGGAGGCTAAGACAGCAGAGGAAACTGATGTTAGTACGAGGGTCCGAACCCATGTTCGAGCGAGTGCCCCATCTTATTTTCCTGACTTTTGGAGGAGCTTGAAAAATAGGTCGAGAGCCGAACTAGGGGTGTCCAGTTTGGTAGAACCTAAGCACTTGTTGTGCCTCTTTTGTAAGGGGCTCGTTCGACAAGCCCAAGAAGAGATCCTTCAAGGATTTTGGTGCACGACCGAGGGACTAGGTCCAAGGAGAGATCCTTAAAAAATTTTGGAGCAAGGTCTCGGTGTCGGATGCCACGCCGAGGGGCTAAATCCGAGGTTGTGTAGTGCCCCAAATCCCCATAAAGGGAACCTGAGACCCTACTCCAGGAGTCGAAATTCAAAATAGCCACCATCACAGAAAGTACAGGAAAATTTAAAACTTTTATTCCATATAAATGTTACATTTACAAGTGTTACAATGTCCAAATAAAAATTACAAAATTTACAATAATATAACAGCACTTGCAAATGTCCCATGGATCCTTGGACCAAAACGAGCTCTGTAGTACCTGTAGATCGGCTCCGGATACCTACAAGGTGCGGAACGTTAGTACTTCGACTGACGCAAAGCTGGTGATAACAGTGATCCTCTAAAATTCAATCACAACCAATAATTTATGCAAAATAGAAAGGAGATGTGCCAAAACAAGGGTTTAATGGATTCGAGTTCTAATGCAGTGATATACCATGACCCTATGACTAGATGCAGCAAATTCACATACCTGACTCTAATGCAAGTAAGACTTTGGAGCACGAATGCATCCCATACTACATAAGCCTCCAAATCTAGGCGTCTTTCTCCACAGTTCAGGAATTCAAATCCTCACCATGCATCCTACTCTTGTACTTATCCAGTTCTCAATAGATTGTCCATCGCCAAAGGAGGTTGTAGTTGGTCGGTCTAGTTCCGCCACTATAGTGCCTAAGTGGTGGTCGAGTTGGCCACTTGGTACCTGCGTACGGACCTCTTCAGAAAGCAGCGTTGAATCCAGTCGCCAGACCGTATGATTCCCATGTCCACCCCTTACACGGGCTATGGATTGACGCATGCGTGTTTATCCCTGCTCGGGTTATGAACTTATATATACACCAAAGGGACGTGAGTGCCTCGGGAGGTCAAATCCTCCTAGCCTCCCGTACCTTAATAGGGACGTGAGCGCATCGGGAGGTCAAATCTTCCTAGCCTCCCGTACCTTAACAGGGATGTGAGCACCTCGGGAGGTCAAAACCTCCTAGCCTCCCATACCTTAACAACAAAACCCACGTGCATAGGGATGTGAGTGCCTCGGGCGGTCAAATCCTCCTAGCCTCTCGTACCTTACTCTGGCCAAACTTTGGGAATTAACAGATCGAGATATGAGCCGAGGACTCATTCATGAGTGCCGAAAACGTATCCCTACGACTGGAAGGTACAACACCGACTATGGTCTACTAGGACTAATACAATTTTCGAAATCCCTTAATATGTCATTCTAATCCCAGCCTTACTCTATGACATTGGGTAAAAGATAGAATTGCTTCCACACTTGCCTATCAACCTCTAGCCCTGGCGATACCGGTCCGGTTCGCCACTTCTCCGGCTTGGAATTGTCCAGCATTAAGGCCTACATTCGCCGCTACCCCGGCTGTGAATGTATGTTCACCCCTGACCCGGGCTATGAACTTATCTCAATGACACGGCTTGGATGTCCTACGCTTCGGCGGATGTTTATAATGTAGGGTTGACAGGTGCAGGGTATCCCTTACCCTAGTGACTAACTCGAGTCACACACCCATTATGGGAGTCCACAACACCAACAACAGATGTCCACCATCCCTAGATAAGAGTTATCAACTCTGATAGTACACAAGGGAAATGTCCTTACAATACCTAGTCAAAACCAAGATTAAGCGACCTACGGAGTTTCTGCCCAAATCATAAAATGGTCATAAATTCCTCGATACAGCTCCGATTGGAGTGTACGAGCCCAATCCGGAAAGGTAAGATCCTAGGATATAACTTTCGAGTTGTTCATAAACTCAAATTCCATCATCTAGGTCCTCAAAATAGCCTCTCAAGCCTCAGCCTGTGTACTTCCTGTACACGGGCTGTACCTTACCGGTAGCACAAAACACTACTCGTTCATCAGAACATCACAAACCCAAGTTCAATAGAAGGGTGTGGGTGTCCTTAACAACTCTCTAGTTGGTCATGGGTCCAAAATTCACCAATAGGTCACCCTAACACACACATCTCTCACCAATGCACAAAGTCACACAGTAGGTCTTTCTAAATCAGAGCACTCAGATCCATTCTAGGTCTCTGTCCAGTATTACAAAATTCACAGTATATCAACCACTTACTGGAAATGCTTCAAATAGGTCTTGTTGGAAAGATCTAGATGTCTACTACAAATTTCTAATCAATCAGTTTCTCAAATTTTGCCCTTAATGAGCCTCAAATGTCCAATCTCTACAGGGTATCCAAACTGGCTGAAACCATCACAGTACATACTCATAAAATCATATTAAATTTCATACTCATCCAAACGACACAAAATTTACAGTGACGAAACTAGAGATCATAATAAACAACATGAAATAGTATACAATGAGTTCTCTCTATTTCAATTAAGCACAGAAAGTCATCATGTTCTTCAATTCAGCTTTAGCTACTGATAAAAGGTCAATTTTTATCGAGCCTGTAAATTCCTCCAAACATTTTCCTGATTTTTGTTTAGAATCTATATGCATGTAGGAATACAGGGTAAAAATTTCAGAACAAGAAAATGCTCGAATAAATTATGGAAATTCCAACAACATCAGTCATCCTGTTAAACAACTGCTGATTCTGCCTTGCGACGCAGTTCTACCATTCGATTTTATTAAAATATCCAACCTCCTCAGAAAAATCAAAAATAAATTATGAACTATATAAACATATATAGGAACAATTCCTGAAAATTTCATGTCCTAATTGTTTGTGGTTTGCTCTCGAAAAAATCTACAAAATAGCATTCTGAATAGGTTTTCTAGTTCCGGTTTCTGATTTCATCTTTCAACTTATTAGATAATCATCCTAACACTTCCCATCATACATGCATGCAAGAAAATCAATTAAGAGATATAAGGGAAGGTTTAGAGTAACTCCCCATCCTTGGTTGCTGTAGAGGAATTGATCTCCTTAAGCTTCCTTCCTTTGAGAATCCTTCCTTGAGTCTTCTTCTTCACTCTCTCTTCTTCCACTTTTTTTTTCTCTTGGTGGAGTTCTGAAATTCCAGAATAAAGGAGGTGGGAAAAAGTGGTTTTTGATGGAGAAATGAAGGAGAAGATAGGGGAGAATGATGGGCTGGTTTTGCAAGGGGGGTAGGATAGGTGGTAGGGTGGTTTTGAACAAAACCATGGATTTAGCCCATAGTTTGGTGGTGGGTTGTGTTGGCTGCCCATTCTAGTCTTAAATGAGTCCCTTGATTGCGAGACGAGAGGTTTATCGAGCGTACGCAATATATATCCACTGTAGCATCATACAGTGTTATATTTGTATAGGCGTCGTACCGAAAACTAGTGTTTATACTAGTATCGGTCCTCCTCGTTCTCGTGCATCTTTTAGAACGCAATCCTTCCATGAACCGTCCCACAATCCTAACCATACACCATGATAGCAAAATCAACTCAAAACACTGCAATCATGTGCACGCATACGGACAATACACACACACACACACACACACACACACACACACACACACACACACACACACACACACACATATATATATATATATTCAGGTATCGTACAATACGGGGTGTTACATCACTCCCTCTTTAGAGTCTTTCTGTCCCCAGAACGTTCTTAGTGGGAGAAAAGAACAACAAATATAACAGAAAACACTTAAAACAAATCCGGATATAAAGCCTTCATGCGGCTCTCCGGCTCCCACGTGGCTTCTTCCACGAAATGCTTCTTCCAGAGAACTTTGACCATCGGGATGACCTTGTTTCTCAGCACCTTGTCCTGATGATCAAGTATCCTGACTGATTGCTCTCTACAGAAAAGATCTATATGCAAATCTTTCAGAACCTCTGGCAATTGATGGCTTGAATCCGGCACATACTTCTGTAGCATAACGACGTGGAACACATCATGCACTTGAGATAACTCGACCGGTAGCTCCAACTTATAAGCCATCCTGCCAATCCTATTCAGAATCTTGTATTGTCCAATATATCTTGGAGCTAACTTCCTGCCTTTTCCAAATCTGATAACTCCTTTTGTCAGCGACACCTTGAGAAATACGTAGTCACCTTCCTCAAATTCCAACTCTCTTCAGCAGTTGTCCGCATAGCTCTTCTGCCTGCTTTGTGCTCCTTGAAGCCTTTTCTGAATAAGCTCGATCTGCTCTGATGTTTGCCGTACGATTTCTGGCCCATACATCTGTCGCTCTCCTACCTCGAACCAACAAACTGGCATTCTGCATCTTTATCCATACAAAGCTTCATACGGGGCCATGCCAATGCTTGCCTGATAGCTGTTATTATAAGCAAACTCTACCAAGACTAGGTATTTCTCTCAACTTCTTTCGAAGTCCAAAATGCATGCTCGCAACATGTCTTCAATAATCCTGTTGACTTTCTCCGTCTGTCCATCTGTTTGTGGGTGAAAAGCTGTGCTGAAGTCTGTTCTAGTTCCCAACGCTGACTGTAGACTTCGCCAGAATCGAGATGTAAATCTTGCATCTCAGTCGGATACTATCGACACTAGCACTCCATGTAGCTTTAATACGTTCTCAATGTAGACCTCAGCCAACTTCTCGACTTTCCAGGTCGTCTTTACTGAAAGAAAATGTGCTGACTTTGTCAATCGATCCACAATCACCCATATTGAGTCATTTTCTTTAGGGCTCCTGGGTAATCCAGTGATAAAATCCATACTGATGTTCTCCCTTTTCCATTCTGGAATGGGTAAAGGCTGTAACAATCCTCCTGGTTTCTGATTTTCGGCCTTAACTTGTTGGCATGTCATACATTTGGCGACAAACTCTACTATATCTCACTTCATCCCTGACCACCAATAGTGCTGCTATATATCATGATACATCTTGGTGCTTCCGGGGTAAATCGCAAGTAATGTAGAGTGAGCTTCCTTCATGATGTATTCCCTTAACTCCTCGTCCTTTAGTACACATAGTCTGTTACCAAACCACAGTGAATCTTCTCTTATACTGAATTCGGGTAGTTTTCCTTCATGCACTTGTTTCTTCATGTCTTCCATTTCTGGATCTTCGGTCTGAGCCTTTTTCACTTGCTCATTCAAGCTTGGTCGTCACACCAACTGTGCCAAAACTGCACTTAAGTGTTGTGTAACCACTTCAATGCCCGCCTGCCTGATCTCTTCATCTAGTTCCCTCCGGGTCGCTACCAATGTAGCCACACTTCTCTTCCTACTAAGCGCATCTGCTACCACGTTGGCTTTCCCTGGATGATATATAATCTCAGGCCTGATGTCTTCGAGTACTTCCAACCATCTCCTCTGCCTTAAGTTAAGATCCTTCTGTTGGTAGATATACTTCAAGCTCTTATGGTCAGTGTAAATTTCCACCTTTGCTTCGTAGATATAATGTCTTTATGATTTCAAAGCAAAAATTATTGCTGCGAGTTCCAAATTATAGGTCGGATAATTCTTCTCGTGTGGTCGTAGCTGTCTCGAACCATACGCTATAACCTTGCCCTCCTGCATTAGCACACACCCGAACCCCAAATACGATGCATCACTGTAGATGACGTAGTCCTTGTCCTCCTGAGGTAAAACCAGTATAGGTGCGGAGATCAAACGGTTCTTTAGTTCCTGAAAACTCTCTTCACACTTCTCCGTCCAGTAGAAACTTTGGTTCTTTTTGGTCAAGGCTGTAAGGGGTACAGCTATCGTTGCATAATTCTGGATAAACTTCCAGTAATATCCAGTCATACCCAGAAAACTCCTTACTTCCTTCACCGTCTTTGGTTGTGGCCATTCTTTGACCGCTTCTATCTATTGAGGATCCGTTGCCACTCCCTCCTTAGAAAGGATATGGTCTAGGAATGCAACTTCCGATTTCCAGAACTCACACTTAGATAATTTGGCATACAACCGATGCTCTTGTAGCTTGCTCAAGACTGCTGTTAGATGTTCAGCATGCTCCTCTTTTGCCCTTGAATATACCAAAATTTCGTCGATGAAGACCACGACAAATGAGTCAATAAACGGATGTAGAATTCTGTTCATTAAGTCCATGAAGATTGCTGGAGCATTAGTCACTCCAAAAGGCATTACCAAGAATTCATAGTGTCCATGTCGAGTTCGAAAAGCTATCTTAGGTACATCCTCTTCCTTGCCTCGCACTTGATGATATCCGGACCGTAGATAAATCTTGGAAAATACTGCTACTCCCCGAAGCTGATCGAACAAATCGTCGATCCCGGGAATTGGGTACTTGTTTCGAATAGTGACTTTATTCAATTCCCGATAATCAATACACATCCTGGATGACCCGTCCTTCTTCTTAACAAGCAATACTGGTGCTCCCCAAGGTGATGCACTTGGTCTGATAAATCCCTTCTGCAAGTACTCTTCAATCTGTTTCTTGACCTCATTCTGCTCTACTGGCGCCATTCGATAGGGTGCTTTGGATACTGGAGCGCTACCTGGCTAAATTGTGATGCTAAACTCGACATCACGGTGTGGGGGAATTCCAGGTAAATCCTTTAAGAATATAAGTGGGAAATTCCTCACCACTGGTATCTTGTTCACCTCTTCAGGTACCCGTACTTCGGCTGCAAAAGTCATTGCCTCCGATCTCTGCTCCCTGTGGAATGCAAGTTCCACTCCTTCAGCTAAGATGACTACCTCCTTCTCCTTGTAGTCAATGCTTGCCTTGTGCCTCGACATCCAATCCATACCAATAATGACATCTGTCCCGGCAAAACCCAACTCCAACAAATCGATAATTAGGGTTTCTCTGCTATCTGGAGCTTACGTCCTCTATAGGATAGATCTGTAGTAAGGGCTGCCCCTGACGGCATAGCTACCGTTAAAGCTAGATCTGGAATTGCCTTTTGTGTGCATCTTAGTTTTCTTGAAAAATATTTTGACACAAAAGAATGAGTCGATCCACTGTCAAACAAGACTGTAGCCAAAATTCTATTTATATATATATGTCCTGTTACAACAGTACATCATCCATCAACTTCCAAAAACCCAAAATACAACTTAAAACTTATACACCATTTGCTTACATACCAGCAATTACCCTTCCATCTTCTTTAGCATCCTTCTTGGTCAAGGCGAACACTCTTCCTTGACGCATAGGCTTTTTCCCTTTGTCGGTTGCTCCCAACCCTGCCCTGTAGCTGTTCCTTGCAATTTGGGCATCTTGACTTGATATGTCCTTACAGTACACACTGGAAACATTTCACTGCATTCTTCCTGGGGCATTGATCTACAAAGTGTCCCTGCTCTCCATAGTGATAGAAACTTTCGGGCTTGAATTCTCCTGTATTGGTATTGATTTTTCGGAATTTCTGGCCCTTGCCTTGCTTCTTGAACTTTGATGCTGGGGTAGTTCTCTTCCCTTTGTTTCAGAACTCTGTCCTTCCCTGATTCTGATTCATATCTGCCTCTGTCGCTGCAGCTCTTCTTACTAGTTTGTCAAATCGGTGAATGCCCAAGGGAACCATCTTCGACCTCAGTCCATGCCTAAGCCCTTGCTCAAACCTCTGGGCCTTCTTCACTTCCTCCTGGACAATCTCCGGTGCATACCTCGGTAACTAAGAAAATTTCATCTCATATTCCCTGACGGTCATATTTCCTTGCTTCAAGCCATGGAACTCCATTGCTTTCTCCTTTTGCACATCCAAGGGGAAATAGTGTTGTCGGAATTCCTCAAGAAAATCTTCGCAAGTGATCTGTTCCTCTCCAGGACCACGCTTCACGGACTGCCACCAAACTCCGGCATCCTTCTCTAGCAAGATTGTGGCTAGACGTACCTTACTGTCTTCGGGAGTCATCAGCACGTCAAATACTGTCTCCACCTGACGTATCCAGTCGTCAGCAGCTGTGGGATTGGCCTGTCCTTCGAAAACTGGCGATTTCATCCTCCTAAATGATTCTACCATCTTCACTGGATCAGTGTTCACTGCAACTCCTGGTGCTCTTTGTGGCGGTGCTTGGTTTCTGCTAGCCTCCACAAATGCTCCAATCATCTGATACACCCGAGTAAATTCTTCCCTTACATCAAGGCCAGTACCGTTGGCTCCACTGCCTTTGGCTTAAGTCTGGTCACTCCGGTTGCTTCTAGTCCTTCCTGCCATCTAAAAGCTAATACAGACATCATCAACCAACAATCGTAATGCAAAATCCCATAATGCACCAGCATTGGTCAAAACATACTAGTTCTATTCATTTCAAAAAAGTTTTATAATGATTTGTCACATATAATCACATCATCATCATCACATGGGTTCATACTACATCCATCAAAACAATAGCACGTTAGCCTAGCTATTCAGAAAGGTTGTCATCTATACACATCAAAAGAGATCCTACAACACTAGGGGAGGTCACTGCTCTCCTGCTCCTGGCTAGTAGCCAACCTCGGAGCTATCCCCGGCAGTCATACGGTCTAACAGGTCCTGTATGTCGCAGACCTGCGTCCTCAGTGCCAGATACTTGCTCTACAGCTGACCCAGCCTCTCCTCATACCGGTGCTTCAGAAGTACTACCCTCGTCTTCCATTTCCTCTTGGCCCTTTCTAGCTTGGCCACTCTCCTTTCAGCGGTTATCAACGCCCGTGCGAGGTTCTCAAAGCGATCCTCTAGCTGTTCATGGCTCCATTTGTAGGCAGCCACCTTCTGGGACAACATGGTGATAACTTGTACTATAGTCGTGGGCTGTGGGGGTGGAAGTGGAAGTGGGGGTGCGGAACCATGTCCATCGGACCATCCATTTGAGTGTCCATTGTCCAAGCTTGACATCTGCAAGAGAAAATATGGGAATTAGTCCAGATAAAGAAAAAATTATAAGGCATAAGTTGTAAAAGCAACGTTATGAATTATAATCATCAACTATCTGACTAAATCCAACTCTTGCAATGCATTTAGGTATAATTTTCCTGCTGTGATGGACTAATATTTGAAGTCTGCTCTGATACCAACTTCTGTAGTGCCCCAAATCCCCATATCAGGAATCTGAGACCCTACTCCATGAGTCGAACTTCAAAATAGCCACCATCACAGAAAGTACAGGAAAATTTAAAACTTTTATTCCATATAAATGTTACATTTACAAGTGTTACAATGTCCAAATAAAAATTACAAGATTTACAACAATATAACAGCACTTGCATATGTCCCTTAGATCCTTAGACTAG
This sequence comes from Hemerocallis citrina, assembly GCA_017893485.1. Classification (NCBI taxonomy): domain Eukaryota; kingdom Viridiplantae; phylum Streptophyta; class Magnoliopsida; order Asparagales; family Asphodelaceae; genus Hemerocallis; species Hemerocallis citrina. The sequence goes on from CM030359.1 coordinate 282,853,311, forward strand.
CTCGAGCTCTGTAGTACCTGTAGATCGGCTCCGGATACCTACAAGGTGGGGAACGTTAGTACTTCGACTGACGCAAAGCTGGTGATAACAGCGATCCTCTAAAATTCAATCACAACCAATAATTTATGCAAAATAGAAAGGTGATGTGCCAAAACAAGGGTTTAATGGATTCGGGTTCTAGTGCAGTGATATACCATGACCCTATGACTAGATGCAGCAAATTCACATGCCTGACTCTAATGCAAGCAAGACTTTGGAGCACGAATGCATCCCATACTACATACGCCCCCAAATCTAGTCGTCTTTCTCCACAGTTTAGGGATTCGAACCCTCGCCATGCATCCTACTCTTGTACTCATCCAGTTTCCAATAGATTGTCCGTCGCCTAAGGAGGTTGCAGTTGGTCGGTCTAGTTCTTCCACTGCAGTGCCTAAGTGGTGGTCGAGTTGGCCACTTGGTACCCACGTACGGACCTCTTCATAAAGCCGTGTTGAATCCGGTCGCCAGACTGTATGATTCCCATGTCCACTCCTTACCCGGGCTATGGACTGACGCATGCGTGTTCACCCCTGATCGGGTTATGAACTTATATATACACCAAAGGGACGTGAGCGCCTCGGGAGGTCAAATCCTTTTAGCCTCTCGTACCTTAACAGGGACGTGAGCGCCTCGGGAGGTCAAATCCTTCTAGCCTCCCGTACCTTAACAACAAAACCCACATGCATAGGGACGTGAGCGTCTCGGAAGGTTAAATCCTCCTAGCCTCTTGTACCTTACTCTGGCCAAACTTTGGGAATTAACAGATCAAGATACGAGTCGAGGACTCATTCATGAGTGCCGAAAATGTATCCCTACGACTGGAAGGTACAACACCGACTCTGGTCTGCTAGGACTAATGCAATTTCCCAAATCCCTTAATATGTCATTCTAATCCCAGCCTTACTCTATCACTTTGGGTAAAAGATAAAATTGCTTCCACACTTGCCTATCAACCTCTAGCCCTGGCAACACCGGTTCGGTTCGCCTCTTCCCCGGCTTGGAATTGTCTAGCATTACGGCCTACATTCGCCGCTACCCCGGCTGTGAATGTATGTTCACCCCTGACCCGGGGTATGAACTTATCTCAATGGCACGGCTCGGATATCCTACGCTTCGGCGGAAGTTTATAATGTAGGGTTGACAGGTTCAGGGTATTCCTTATCCTAATGACTAACTCGAGTCACACACCCATTATGGGAGTCCAAAACACCAACAACAGATGTCCACCATCCCTAGACAAGAGTTATCAACTCGATAGTACACAAGGAAAATGTCCTCACAATACCTAATCAAAACCATGACTAAGCGACCTACGGGGTTTCTGCCCAAATCTTAAAATGGTCATAACTTCCTCGATATAACTCTGATTGAAATGTACAAGCCCAATCCGAAAAGGTAAGATCCTAGGCTACAACTTCCTAGTTGTTCATAAACTCAAATTCCATCATCTAGGTCCTCAAAATAGCCTCTCAAGCCTCAGCCTGTGTACTTCCTGTACACGGGCTGCACCTTACCGGTAGCACAAAATACTACTCGTTCATCAGAACGTCACATACCCAAGTTCTATAGAAGGGTGTGGGTATCCTTAACAAACTCTCTAGTTGGTCATGGGTCCAAAATTCACCAATAGGTCACCCTAACACACACATCTCTCACCAATGCACCAAGTCACACAGTAGGTCTTTCTAAATCAGAGCACTCAGATCCATTCTAGGTCTCTATCCCGTATTAAAAAATTCACAGTAAATCAACTACTTACTGGAAATGCTTCAGATAGGTCTTGTTGGAAAGATCTAGATGTATACTACAAATCTCTAATGAATCAGTTTCTCAAATTGTGCTCTTAATGAGCCTCAAATGTCCAATCTCGACAGGGTATCCAAACTGGCTAAAACCAGCACAGTACATACTCATAAAATCATATTAAATTCTATACTCATCCAAACGTCACAAAATTTACAGTGATGAAACTAGAGATCATAATAAACAACATGCAAAATATTTCTTATTAAAGCTCTAAGTATACAGTGAGTTCTCTCTATTTCAATTAAGCACAGAAAGTCATCATGTTCTTCAGGTCAGCTTTAGCTACTGATTAAAGGGCAATTTTTATCAAGCCTATAAATTCATCTAAATGTTTGCCTGATTTTTGTATAGAATATAGATGCATGTAGGAATACAGGGTAAAAATTTCAGATCAAGAAAATGCTCCAATAAATTATGAAAATTCCAACAACATCAGTCATCCTGTTGAACAACTGTTGATTTTGCAGTTCTACCATTCGATTTTATTGAAATATCAAACCATCGCAGAAAAATCCGAAATAAATCTTGAACTATCTAAACATATATAGGAACAATCCCTGAAAATTTCATGTCCTAATGCTTTGTGGTTTGCTCTCGTAAAAATATACAAAAAAGCATTCAGAACAAGTTTTCTTGTTCCAGTTTTTTATTTCATCTTCCAACTTCTTAGATAATCATCCTAGCACTTCCCATCATACATGCATGCAAGAAAATCAATTAAGAGACATAAGGAAATGTTTAGAGTAACTCTCCACCTTTGGTTGCAGTAGAGGAATTGATCTCCTTGAGCTTCCTTCCTTTGAGAATCCTTCCTTGAGTCTTCTTCTTCACTCTCTCTTCTTCCTCTCTTTTTTTTCTCTTGGCGGAGTTCTGAAATTCCAGAACAAATGAGGTGGGAAAGAGCAGTTTTTTTATGGAGAAATGAAGGAGAAGAGAGGGGAGAATGATGGGCCGGTTTTGCTAGGGGGGTAGGATATGTGGTAGGGTGGTTTTGAACAAAACCATGGCTTTAGCCCATGGTTTGGTGGTGGGTTGTGTTGGCTGCCCATTCTAGTCTTAAATGGATCCCTTGATTGCGAGACGAGAGGTTTATCGAGTGTACGCAATATATATCCACTGTAGTATCATACAGTGTTATATTTGCATAGACATCGTACCGAAAACTAGTGTTTATACTAGTATCGATCCTCCTCGTTCTCCTGCATATTTTAGAACGCAATCCTCCCATGAACCGTCCTACAACACTAACCACACACCATGATAGCAAAATCAACTCAAAACACTGCAATCATGTGCACGCATATGGACAATATACAGGTATCGTACAATACGGGGTGTTACAGGTTGGCTCCTTAGATTTTGGTGCAGGATCTCAGCGCGTCAGATGCCAAGCCGAGGGGTTAAATCTGAGGCGATTCTTGTATTTTGGTGCAAGATCTCGGAGTCGGATGTCACTCCGAGGGGCTAAATCCGAGATGGGCTCCTTCAATTTTCGTGCAGGATCTTGGTGTTGGATGCCATGCCAAGTAACTAGGTCCGAAGAGAGATCCTTCAAAACATATTGGTGCAAGGTCTCAGCGTCGGATGCCAGTCTGTGTAAGATCCCGCAAAATATTATGTAACTATTTTGTACATTAGTCCATGCACAATTCAAAGTCATGTATTAATGGATCCTTCTCAATTTTAGTTGAGTAAATATTGAGACATATTATTTAATATATTTTGAACCCGACAATGGTACAATTGTTGAATCAGAGCTGAAATAATTTCTTAATTAAATTGTATGTTTATCTCAACTATAATCGACACGGAATGTATAGTGTTTCTATAATAATAAATTGTTTTATTATATACATACAAACATTTTTTAAGTATTATATATACAATTGTGGTTATATGTGTATGTGTGTATGTGTGTATGTATAATTATTCCTATTAATCCAAACCACTAATTAAACCCTAAACCACCAAGAAAACTATGGGCTTGTTTTGTGGTCATCTCCCCACCCTCTCACCTCCATTGGCCGGCCACCATCCCCCCTCCCTATTTAAACCCTAGTGTGATCAAACTCATTTTCCCGTCGATTTTCTAACCCTAAAACATTCTTCTTTCAAAAAATTCATTTTCTCATTTCATAGAATTTCCTACAACTTCAATTTCTTCTTCAAGCTTGGCTTGGAAGCTGGAGAGCAAGCATACAAGAACGGAGCAAGGAGCTAGGAGGAGGAGGAGGAGGAGGAGCCAAACAAGGAGAAAGAGAAAAAGAGATCATCAACAAACTTCATAATGGGTCTTTCTAAACTCTATGCTTGTGGATTTTTTTATATGATTAAAAGTTGCTGATTTGGGGCTAGATAAATGTCATTAATGAAATTTTGCATGTTCAACTTAAGTTCTTGAGCTAAGAATGCTAATTGATAGGAAAAGATATGATCATGAGAAAAATTAGCATGATTTGATTGGAAAAGCATAACTTTGTGCCATGTTGGGATTTAGACTTAAAGTTTTTACAGTAGAATTTTGATTGTGTCCCTATAAAATCTACCAGATTTCATAATTTTTGAATATGATTTGATATTTTAATAAATTCGAACATGCTACTGGTGTGAGATAAATTTTATGCTCTGTTTGAATCTAGCATGCCTGACTTACAAAAATTATATCTCCTTGTCTATCATGAATTTAGAGTTGAAATTATTACTATAGGTTCTCTTACATGTCTATAACAATTTCTAAAATTTTCATAATTTTTGGATGATATTTGATATTTTTAGAAAATGCTACATCTATCCGGGGTAATGAAAACATTGAACTATCTTTTGATTTTGTTTCAAGAATTTTGTGTTCAGTTTGTAAATTCATTAGTTCCAGAATATACTGATTCTTAAGCTAAAATTTCTATTCACTGTTCTTATATTTGTCTACAATAATCCCACCAATGTTGGTAATTTTTGGAAATGATTAAGTATTTAACAAAAATCATATTTCTATACTGGGATAAATTTGTTTCATCTATGTTTTCATTATGAATGATTGTTACTCTGAAAAGCATAACCCTGTGATTAAAGGAAATTTGAACTTGAAATTTTTACAGTAATATCTTAAGTTAGTGTGGACATTCCTACCAAGTTTCATAATTTTTAAATAAGAATTGTTGTCTCTTTAAAATACAACTTGCTGTTATTGTTAAGAATCAACGTGGTTGTTGTTTAGTAATTTGCATCTTATTCAAATTACCATAACTTTCTGTATACTTGGATTTTTGAGCTAATTTTTGGATATGTATTGCCTATAAGCATCTTGATTATGCATACCAAATTTTATGAGACTTTGAGATCATGGCTATTGTTGATTGCCTAGAATAATGGTTATCACCCTAGGACTATCAATCCATTTGACCCTTGATAATTAGTAACTTTATTACCTCGAGATGCTGTGGATGAAGACAGTCTTCGTGTGCTGATGGACCGCTACCCATGGAAGGATTGATCATAGAATGGAGACAGGGTCGAGATCCAAGCAAGAGGGTGATTGGCGATCGACGGAGGTCGGATCACTAATGTCGCTGGGTAAAGCTTGGGCTAAGTTGGGCCAACTCTTGAGCCTGGTCTATGGGTCATGTTGGTTTCCCCTAGGGCTTCGTGAATTGGATAAAGAACTATGTTTATTACTGTTACCGCTAAATCTGGTGTGGGGGCAAACAGATAGAAATTGTGGATTCTTAGGAAAACTGAATAGCAAACCTGGAGCCTTTCCACCGGAGTTTGACCGTTGACTCCCGCCATTCACCTGCAAAAAGTGCGAGACACCGAGGTTGATCCCGGCGACGCACCCTCCGACGCTCAAGTCAGTAATCAGAGAAGATTATGAAAGAGCATAAACTGGCAAAAGATTGATTACCTCTAAATGGTGGTGGATGGGGGGTATTTATAGATGCCTTTGGGATCAGATTAGGAATGTAATTCCTAGAAACAGATTAGGAATGTAATCCTTAATTCCCAGTGAAATGATAGATATGAATCAGGGCCGTTGATTAGGATTAATCAGAAACCCTAATTTTATCCTGCTGGACTGGGTTCGTTGTGGGTCGAAACCCGTACCCAGTTAAAATGGTCCTGTTCACGGGCTATTGGGTTTCCCCAAGAGAAGACCCAGTACCCATTTAAGACCCGCTTGTAGGTGAAATTACCATTTTACCCCCAGGCTTTAAGATTCGTGCCTGATTTGGATGGTTCCGATTTAACCCTATTTTTAGTCATATCACGAGCCCCCCACTCCCGAAGACTGAGTTTGATCAGCCTTTGAGGGTTAGTTTTTCTATCTTGATGGCTTGCGGAGTTGTATCGGAGTCCAAATGGGAGGTGTCGGATCTTGAAGTGGGGTAGTAAGGTGATTTTCCAAGTTAGTTGCACACTCTAAATTGTTCTTGAGTCCTTCTGGTTTTCTGGCATTTTCCCTTAATTTTTATCTAATTTTCGAATCATCTATTTAGTTTTGCGAAGTGTTGATTCGTTGTTCGGGGGTCTTAATTGGCTCTTCTAAGTAATAATTATTTACCCCGGGGCTCAAAAATATCTCCCCGAATTTATAATTATTTTTTAGAAATTTTAATTGATTTTCCCAAATTTTTAGTCATTTTTTCGCAAAATTTAAATAAATAAATCGATTTTAATAAAAATTAATTTTTAATACCGAATTATGACGTGGGAAGATCTGGGCCCTCCATCTTGTGTTGGCACGAATTTCTGGAAGATCAGACGTTCGAAGTCGCTCGGCGCCATTTTTCGCCGTATGAGTCGGATGGCGAGTTGTTCGGACTCCGAGCTATGTAGTTGGCGCAATTTTCTTCGTGTAAGCGGCTCTATTGCTTGTCGCTCTGATTCCAATTTCCAAGGGACGTGGGGCGATCTGAGTCGTTCATCAGGTCGGGGTACTAATTTTGAGAAGATCTGATGGCTGTTATTGCTCGGTGCCCGAGCGGTGTTGCTCGACATTACTTTCTTCGTGTGAGTAGCTCGGATCGCTAGTCGCTCGGATTCTAATTTTCGAGGGACGTGGAGCAATCTGAGCTGTTAGATTACTGCGCGGATCTCGAGGACAGGCTCAGATTTCGAGAAAACGCTATCTTGTCGTCTTGTGGGTGTGGCAAAATCTGAGCCGTTCATCATCTTTTGACGCGATTTTCATGAAAATCCGACGGTTGGGGTAGCTCGGTAGGATTTTTCTTCAAATGTGCAGCTCGGATTGCCATGTGCTCGGGTTCCGAGCAACGTAACTTTGACATTTTTTGCATTCGTGAGCAGCTCGAAGATCTGGTTTGTCGGACTGGGATCCCGAGTTACTTTCTCCGCTCGGATCGCTTGTCACTCGGATTTTGGTTCCAAGGGACGTGGAGCGATCTGAGCCGTTGGATCACGGCGCGAATCTCGAGGTAGGCTCAGTTCTCGAGAAAATACTATCTTGTCGTTTTGTGGAGGTGGCACGATCTGAGCCGTTCGATCGAGATCTTGCACGAATTTTGGGGAGAAAGTCGTTTTTTCCCAATTTGCAGCTCGGATTGGCAGTTGCTCGGTTTCCGAGCTTCTTCCTTGTGTGATCAGCTCGGATCGCCTGTCGCTCGGGTTTTGATTCTGAGGGATGTGGAGAGATCTGAGCCGTTAGATCATTGCGCGGATCTTGAGGTAGGCTCAGTTCTCGAGAAAACACTATCTTGTCATTTTTTGGAGGTGGCACGATCTGAGCCGTCTGATCGAGATCTTGCACGAATTTTGGTGAGAAAGTCATTTTTTCCTAATTCGCAACTTGGATTGGTAGTTGCTCGATGTCCGAGCTTCTTCCTTGTGTGATCAGCTCGGACAGCTTGTCGCTCGAATTTTGGTTCTGAGAGATGTGGATCGATCTGAGTCGTTGGATCATTGCACGGATCTCGAGGTAGGCTCAGTTCTCGAGAAAATACTATCTTGTCGTTTTGTGGAGGTGGCACGATCTGAGCCGTCTGATCGAGATCTTGCACGAATTTTGGGGAGAAATTCGTTTTTCCCCAATTCGCAGCTCGAATTGGTAGTTGCTCGGTGTCCGAGCTTCTTCCTTGTGTGATCAGCTCGGATCTGGAGGTAGGCTCAGTTCTCGAGAAAACACTATCTTGTCGTTTTGTGGAGTGGCACGATCTGAGCCGTCTGATCGAGATCTTGCACGAATTTTGAGGAGAAAGTCGTTTTTCCCTAATTCGCAGCTCGGATTGGCAATTGCTCGGTGTCCGAGCTTCTTCCTTGTGTGATCAGCTCGGACCACTTGTCGCTCGGATTTTGGTTCCGAGGGACGTGGAGCGATCTGAGCCGTTGGATCATTGTGCGGATCTCGAGATAGGCTCAGTTCTCGAGAAAACACTATCTTGTCGTTTTGTAGAGGTGGCACGATCTGAGCCGTCTGATCAAGATCTTGCACAAATTTTGGGGAGAAAGTCGTTTTCCCCCAATTCGTAGCTCGGATTGGCGGTTGCTCGGAATCCGAGGAATCGTGGGGCGGCCTGAGCATCGCCCACTTTGCTTGGCGGGGTGCCCCGGTGTCTTGGGTCATGTGGCACAGCCGAGCGGTATGACTTGTATCGAACCGTTGCTTCCCTTGCGAACGGTTGCCGCTCTTCGCCACTTAATCGTTTGGGCTTCTCTAACGCCTTAGGGGGAGGCCCAAGAGTTGCGTCTTTACGTTACAAAGCCCAGGAGTCATTTCTTTTACTATAAGTTTTCACCCCCTCACACTTCATTCTTCACTTTTCATTTCTTACTTTCACTTTTACTTTCTACTAGAGAAGTTTTCGCTCTCGGGTGGCGTTGCTAGCTGTTGCGGCAAGGCGTTTTTAGATTCTGTAGATCTTTTCTGGCCGTTCTAGTCACTTCAAGGTTAGTCTCTCCCCTTACCCTTGAGAAAAAATGGTTAATATTTCTTCTGAGGATGAGACCCCCACCTCGGACCAAGGCGTCGGCCGAGCGGTGACGGCAAGGCTGAACAAGAGGAAGGAGGTCGCCGACCGATCGATGTGACAACGGTTGGGCCAAGCAAGGGCAAGGAGATTGCCGAGCCGATCGATGTGACAACGGTAGTCGAACACCCTAAGACAGCAGGAGAATTAGGTCGGCATCCGTCTGTCTTATCTAGTGTTGGCAGGGTGCGGAGTTACCCTGAAGATCTGTTGGAGAAGGAGATGCAGGGCATGGCTCCGTCTTACGAGGAGAATGATCTGAGGGACCCTTCTGAGGTGGATCAGATTTCCTCGATCTTGATCGAGGCAGACTTGCATCGGATCCGGAGTGGGTTTTGGATTCCCAAGGAGTATGTACTTCTACTCCCCAGCCCTGGTGTCCGAGCGTGCACGTCGACTTCGGCCGATACTTGCATCTTTCCTTACGATGCACTGAACGCTGGACTTTGGCTACCGTTGCACCCTTTTGTAATCGAGGTGTTGCAATGGTTCGGTCTGAGTCCTGCTTAGTTTATGCCGAACATGTGGTGGCACGTGATTGCCTTCGTCCTTCAGTGCCAAGAGATCGGTGTGCGGCCAGAGATGGTTATACTTCGGAGCCTTTACTGACTCTGTCAGATGAACAAGATGGAGGAGAGATACTATCTGTCGCCGAGGAAGGGCGTAAAGTTGATCGAGAACCCAGACTCGATCAAGCACTGGAAAGAGAAGTACTTTCTCATCCGTGCTCCCGAGTCGTGGATCTTTCCGACGGTGTGGAAGACGACCGGGGTTCCGAAGCAGGCGAAGAAGGAGCCCGTGCTCACCAGAGAAGAGGAAGAGGTGGTAGAGAAGCTCCTCGGTCTTCCGACCCTTAGTTGGAAGGACATCACCAAGGAGGTCTTGTTTCGTGGGGTCTCAGTCCGATAGACCCTAGTATGCTTTTCTCTTCTTCTTTTGCTTTAGCTTTATCTTACGGTTACAAAATTTCTAACTCTTTTTGCTCGGTTTTTTCAGAGGCCCCCGGTATGGACTACAAAGGACTGATGGTGAAGGCCCGGACAGCGAAGGAGCAGGAGTCGAGAAAGAGGAAGAGGACTGTGGCTGGGCCTCAGGGGGGCCATGCTGCGAAGGTCCCCTCGGTCTCACCGATCGTCGCGCAGCCGGTGGTTGAGGCACCTTTGGATGCACCTGCCCGAGGCACTTTGGAGACACCCATCCCAGATCTCTCGGAGGTACCGGCCTAAGCTGCTCAGATTGAGGCGCTCGGGTCATCGAGCGGGGCGTTCAACGTGGGTCGGCCTTAGCTCTTGAGGTCCCCCCTCTCACCGCCGAGGCCGAGAAGATACTTACCGAGGAGCACAAGCGCCTCTTCGTCCTCGACTGGCGGGTGATGAAGGTGGACGGGTTCCTCGATGACAGGGGCATTTGTATGCAGGCGGTGAAGCACCTCCTCTTTCATTTTTTTTTGGCTTCTTCTTTTATTTTGTTTTCGTTGTAACGCCTAACTGCGGACTGGCCGCTGCTTTTGTGTATATTTTGGAGTTTAATGATACAACTCACTTTTTGTTGGCCGAACGTTTGAAAACTTTGACTATGATTTATCTTCGTCTTGTTTTTTACTGTGTTGAAACTTTGTCCATATTGAGAACTTCAAGAGCCAAATTTTGCTAAGTGTTGAACACTTTTTGCTCATTGAGAACTTAAGTGTTGCGGACACATTGAAACTTCGCTAAGTGTTAATTTCGCTTTTCAGGTGGAGCGAAGTCCAGTGACGGAGGTCTTTTGCCTTCGTACTGAGTTGAAGAAAGCGAAGCGGGCTCTTTCTAGGAGCCGAGAAAGTTTCCTCAAGAGCGAGTTGCTGCTGGAAGATGTCAAGGCAACTGCGAGAGAGTATTTTTCCGAGTTGAAACAACTGCGGAAGCGATCTCGCGAGACTCGTCTTGAAGGTGAGGTGGAGTTGCTTAGGAAGACACTTTCTGGCGTGGTGAAGGAGAATGGTAAGTTGTTGGCTGAGATTCACCACTGCAAAATTGTTGAAGATGAACTTTTGGCGGAGGAAGAGGACTTAACTTCGACGGTGGGAAAGTTGATGTCTGAGCGCGATGAGTTGACGGCGAAGGTCGACAAATTGAGGAGGGTCATAGTCGACAGAAGTATCAAAGTGACCCATCTTTGTCGCATTATAGCTGACAGTGCTGATGTTGCGGGCCCTGCCACCTTTCCCCACCTCAAAGTATCGATGAAGGGCGACATTTTAAAGGATAGGATCGTCGAACTAGAGGAGGAAGTCGCTCGGCTCAAACCTCAGCCCGAAAGGATCAATGTTCGAAGTATGTCGTGCATTCGGGAAGAGAGCGAGAGAGGGATCTCATTCTACGAACTCGTGACTTGTTCGCCTGCTGTTAGGCAGAGCCCTGCTAATGCTCAGAGTGGGGTGGCCGCTTCTTCGAGTGGTTCTTCAGTTGGGGCCACCGTTAAAGGCAGTGCCGAAGAGGCGTCTCAGTTCGTCGGTTTAGAGACGAGCTCCAAGGTTAGGCGGCGCCGTGCTCGTGTGTCCCTGAACCGAAACGCCCCCTTCCAAAGAAGCGTTGAGAGAGTTGTAACTTGGGTTTTGTAGTCCATCGCGATGGAGTAGCTTGGTCTTGTAACTTAAGCTTCTTTGTATGTCGAACTCTTTAATAAAATAAAAGTTCATTTATTTCCTATCCTTCATGTGTCAGATATGTATGGTAGTTACTTCGATCCATAAGAGCCAAGTGTTAGATTCCGAACTCGTCGTTTGAGTTTGTTTCAATGGTTGTGGGATCAATTCCGAATGGCGAACCACTTCTAGCTCGCTTAAGAGCGAGCTTGCGAAGCGGAGTCAAGCAAGTATTGGACTCCGAACTTGTCGTTTCAGTTTCTTTCAACGGTTGTGGGAGTAATTCCGAATGGCGAACCACTTCTAGCTCGCTTAAAAGCGAGCTTGCGAAGCAGAGTCGAGCCAAGTGTTGGACTCCGAACTCGTCATTTGAGTTTGTTTCAACGGTTGTGGGAGCAATTCCGAATGGCGAACCACTTCTAGCTCGCTTAAGAGCGAACTTGCGAAGCGGAGTCGAGCCAAGTGTTGGACTCCGAACTTGTCGTTTTAGTTTGTTTCAACGGTTGTGGGAGCAATTCCGAATGGCAAACCACTTCTAGCTCGCTTAAGAGCGAACTTGCGAAGCGGAGTCGAGCCAAGTGTTGGACTCCGAACTCGTCGTTTGAGTTTGTTTCAACGGTTGTAGGAGCAATTCCGAATGGCGAACCACTTCTAGCTCGCTTAAGAGCGAACTTGCGAAGCAGAGTTCCGAGCCAAGTGTTGGACTCCAAATTCGTCATTTGAGTTTGTTTCAACGGTTGTGGGAGCAATTCCGAATGGCGAACCACTTCTAGCTCACTTAAGAGCGAACTTGCGAAGCGGAGTCGAGCCAAGTGTTGGACTCCGAACTCGTCGTTTGAGTTTGTTTCAACGGTTGTGGGAGCAATTCCGAATGGCGAACCACTTCTAGCTCGCTTAAGAGCGAACTTGCAAAGTGGAGTCGAGCCAAGTGTTGGACTCCGAACTCGTTGTTTGAGTTTGTTTCAACGGTTGTGGGAGCAATTCCGAATGGCGAACCACTTCTAGCTCGCTTAAGAGTGAGCTTGCGAAGCGGAGTCGAGCCAAGTGTTGGACTTCGAACTCGTCTTTTGAGTGCAAGAAATTAAAAACAGAGAGATGCTAATAATCACAAGGAAAATACGGGAAAAGAAAGTTCTTTATTGATAACTACTAGTCGGCTGTTTCTATGTTGCGAGCCGTTATTACGTTGGAAAAATAAAGAAGCAAAACCAAAATACAAGTGGGAGGAATGGAACGGTTCGACACCTGAAGGTACTTAGAGAGGCGTTGTTGTGCCCTCTTGGTACTTCAAAAGGTGGTCGGCATTCCAAGTCCTTGGAATCTCTCTGCCTTCAAGATCTTCAAGGTGGTAAGCTCCGGGCCGAACTATTTTGGTGATCCTGTAGGGTCCTTCCCAATTTAGGGCTAGCTTACTCTTCTGACTGGGGAATGAGATAGCCAACTTTCTGAGGACCAAGTCCCCTTCTTTGAGATTGGTGGGACGGACTCTCTTGTTGTATGTCTGCTCGATCCTCCTCCGATAGCTTTGTTGGCGAATTGAAGCTCTTTCGCGGAGCTTATCAATCAAATCCAAATTCGCCCGAAGCTCTCTGGCATTCTGCTCTTCTTCATAAGCAATAGGATGAGGAGAAGGTACACCGACTTCCAGGGGGATCACGGCCTCGAACCCATAGGTAAGATTGAATGGCGACTCTCCTGTGGGGATCCGCTTCGTAGTGCGGTAATTCCACAATACGTTGGGGAGCTGATCGAACCATAAGCCTTTGGCAGACTTATCTAGCCTCTTCTTAATACCGGAGAGGATCTGTCGGTTGGCATTTTCAACTTGACCATTCGACTGCGGATGGGAGACGGAGGAGAATCATTGTTGGATGGCGAGATCTTCACACAGAGATCGGAATGCGGCTCCTATAAATTGTGTTCCATTGTCGGTTATGAGGACCAGAGGGATGCCAAACCTGCACATGATGCTCTTCCACTGAAGTAATTTATTCTCGGTGATTGTAGCCAAGGGCTCGGCCTCTATCCACTTTGAAAAGTAGTCGATTGCCACGACTAAAAATTTGAGTTGACCGGGAGCTGGTGGAAACGGCCCTAGTAAATCCATCCCTTACATCGCGAAAGGGATCGGACTTGATAAGGAGGTGAGTTGAGCTTGGGGTAGGCAACAAATGTTGGAATACTTCTGACAAGAGCTGCATTTCCGAGCGTGCCGTTCGGTGTCTTGAAGGAGGGTTGGCCAGAAGTAACCATAATTCAACACCTTCCGGGCGAGGGATCTTGCCCCTGAAAGTGCCCCTCCTATGCCTTCGTGAAGCTCTTGCAAGGCGTATGTGGCCTGCTCTGGGGAGAGACACCGTAAGTAGGGTCCGCCGTCAACTTGAGTGAAGGAGCATTTGTACAGGAACCCCTCAACAAGGGTGTACCGCTCCGCTCTGGTTCTGATTCGACGAGCTTCCTTAGGGTCTTCGGGGAGGAGCCCATCCCTTAGAAATTCTATCAAGGGTTTCATCCAATTGTCCTGAAGTTGAACAGGCAAGGACTCCATCGAGTCGGAAGTTTCTTCTTCTATGCTTGGTCTTAGGAGCACTTCAATCAGGACGGTCTGCTCGAGACCTTGAAGGGAGGAGGCGGCTAACTTGGAGAGAGCATCGGCTTGGGAATTTTTCTCTCTGGGGATTCCCTGAATAAGTGCCTCTTCGAATAGGGCCATGAGATTTCGGACCTTGGCTAGATACTTAGCCATTCGGTCATCTCGCACCTCGTACTCACCCAAAACTTGATTTACGACTAGCTGAGAGTCACTAAAGATCCAGAGGCGTTGTGCCCCTACCTTTCAAGCCATTCCGAAGCTGGCTATAACGGCTTCATATTCCGCTTCATTGTTGGAGGCCTTGAAGTTGATACGGAGGGAGTATTGGAGAACGAAGTCATCTGGGCCTGCCAATATGACCACAGCTCTGCTCCCTTCGGAGCAGGAGGATCCATCTACATATACTGTCCAGATAGGAGGCCCGTTTGCTGCTTGGCTGACCTCGGGGATGGTGCTCTCAATAATGAATTCTGCTAAGGCCTGAGCCTTGATCACAATCTGAGGCTGGTATGATATATCATGCTGGCTCAGCTCGATCGACCACTTCATGATGCAGCCGGAAGTCTCAGGTTTGTGAAGGATTTGCTTAAGGGGTTGGTCGGTAAGGACAACCACAGAGTGGGACTGAAAATATGGGTGAAGCTTCCTAGCTGCCATGACCAAGGCATACGCCATCTTCTCCAGTCTTGGATAATAGAGCTCGGCATCCTGAAGTACCTTGCTCACGTAATAAATGTGCTTCTGAGCCCTATCTTCTTCCCTTACGAGGACGGCGCTGTGGGTCTGTTCGGAGGCGGCTAAGTAGAGGTAGAGTGTTTCCCCTGGGATAGGCTTGCTGAGGAGAGGGGGGTTGACTAGATAGGCTTTAAGCTGATCGAACGATTCTTGTTGCTGTTGCCCCCATTCGAAGCCTTTCGCCCCCCTAAGTGCTTTGAAGATGGGAAGACACTTCTCCCCAGACTTAGAAAGGAAGCGCCCGATGGCGGCAAGACGAATTGTCAACTTCTGAACCTCTTTCACATTTCTGGGAGGGGCCATGTCCAGTATGGCCTTGATCTTCTCGGGGTTAGCTTCGATTCCCCTTTGGCTGACCATGAAGCCTAGGAACTCTCCCGACGAGACTCCGAACGCACACTTGTTCGGGTTGAGCCTCATATCATTCTTCCTGAGTACATCGAACGCCTCTTGCAGATCGGCCACATGATCGACCCCATGGATGCTCTTGACAAGCATATCATCAACATATACTTCCATATTTCGGCCGATCTGTTCTTGAAAGACTTTGTTGACGAGGCATTGATAGGTGGCCCCTGCATTCTTCAACCTGAAAGGCATTACCCTATAGCAGTAGAGGCCCTGATCAGTAACAAAGGAGGTCTTCGCGACATCTGGGGAAAACATGCGGATTTGATTGTACCTGGAAAAAGCGTCCATGAAGCTGAGAAGCTCATGGCCCGAAGTGGTGTCAATCAGGGTGTCGATGCTTGGGAGAGGGAACGGATCTTTTGGGCATGCTTTGTTCAGGTCGGTAAAGTCAATACAGATTCTCCAGCTTCCGTTGGCCTTCTTTACCATCACAACATTCAAGAGCCATTCAAGGTAATTGACCTCTTGTATGAACCGAGCCTTAAGGAGCTTGTCCACCTCTTCTTTTATAGCTTGTTGGCGCTTGGGAGCAAATTTCTGCCTCTTCTGTTGGACCGGTTTGGACCCCGATGCAATGCTCAAGTGGTGGACGAGGAGCTCTTCGGAGATTCCTGGCATGTCAGCGGCCGACCATGCAAAGAGGTTGCGGTTCCTTCTAATGCATTGGACTATGTTAGAACATAGGGCAGATGGGAGGGTCTTGCTAATGAAGAACTTGCGGTTCGGATCTTGCTCAGAGAAGAGCACTTCCTCCAATTCATCCACCGGCTCGGACGTTGGTCGAACACTCTCTTGGGGGATTTCAAGAGTTTCAAGGGAGAGGACTGGACCCCCAGTAGAGGTCATGTAGCATTTGCGGGCCATTTCTTGATTGCCTCTTACTTTCCCTACTCCTGCCCGGGTGGGGAACTTCATCTTGAGGTGATAAGCCGAAGGGACGGCTTCGAGAGCAGCTAGGCCGGGTCGGCCTAGGATGAAATTATAAGCAGCGGGGACGTCAACAACCATAAAATCCATCGGCTCTGTTCGGGTAGTAGGAGTTTTTCCAGTGGTTACGTCGAGGGTGATTACCCCTTTGATCGTCACTAGCACTCCCGTGAACCCATATAGCGTATAGCCGGACGGCTTTAGCCTGTCCTGGGATAGCTTGAATCCTTTAAAAGCAGTGAGAAGGAGGATTTTAATGGAGCTACCATTGTCCACCAGTATCCTCTCGACTTTAAAATTTGCCATATGGAGGTTGATCACTAGGGCGTCGCAATGGGGGGTTCGGACACCCTCGAGGTCTTCATTTGAAAAAGTGACCGGTACTCCGAGGCCTTTGGGAGGGGGCATACCATGTACCGAGTTGACCTCCCTGACGAAGGCCTTTCGAGAGGAGTTGGAGGTGCCTCCTATAGGGCCTCCATGAATGAGGTGTAGGATGCGTTCCTCTTCGAACTCGGGAGTTTCTTCACGCCTTTCAGTATGCTTGTTAGCCTCCCGAGGGGGAGGAAGATCGGTTCAGTACTTCATCACAAATTTGGCCAGCTGCCCCCACTGGATGAGGTCCTCAATCTCGTTCTTCAAGGCCCGACAATCAGTGGTGTCGTGGCCATGGTCCCGGTGATAGCGGCACTACTTCTTTTGTCCCTTTTCTCGCCAGGGGTGTTCATCTTCGGGGTAGGAGGTATAACCCCTTCCTTCTCAACCTCCATGAGAATAGTGGAAATGTTGGCAGTAAGAGAAGTGAATTTCTCGAATCTGGGGGGAGGGCGGCACTGGCCGCCATTGTCTTTCTGGAGCTTCTTAGCTCCTTCTTCTTCTGTTGCCTTTCTCTTGGATCCTGAGGAAGACCCTTCAAAGGTGGGGCGATGCTCAGCTTCCTCGACCCGAATATACTTCTCGCTTCGGAGAAGGATGTCGGAGAAGTTCTGTGGGGGCTTCTTGGCGAGGGAGGACCGAAGGCTGGAGTTAAGGACGTTTGATTGTAAGGCTGCTGCAGCGACTGACTGGTCGAGGGAAGCGATAGACCTAGCTTCTGCGGTGAACCTTTTCACATAGTCTCTTAGCTTTTCACCCTTCTGGTTGAGGTAGAGTAGCGAAATGCTGGTCTTCTCAGTTCGGCGGCTACTCGCGAAGTGGGTGACGAAGAGGGTCTCAAACTGCTCGAAGGAGAATATTGAGGATGGGGCGAGGCGAGAGTACCATTCCCGGGCCGGCCCCTTGAGAGTAGCGGGGAAGGTTTTGCACAGCAGAGCATCGCAAGCTTGGTGGATGAGCATGAGGGTCTTAAAGCTTTCGATGTGGTCTACGGGGTCGGACTCCCCGGAGTAGGTTTCGAACTGAGGGGGCTTGAAGCCTATTGGAACGGGCACCTCCATGATGGTTCGAGAAAAAGGAGGTCGGCTTGGACGAAGGGTCCTTCCTCTAAGCTCTTCTTCTCTGTCTAGCTGACCCAAATGCCTCTCCATTTTGTGGAGACAATGGTAGACAGTGTCATCCCTTCGATGGTAATCAAACAAGCCTCTGGACTCGTCTTCGTATGAGGGATAGTGGGGGCTACGACGATGGTAGCTCCGGGAGCGACGAGGACTGGGAATGTGCTGGGGGTCACTAGGAGCTGGGGGAGGAGTTAGGGACCGTCGGCGTGGACTTTGGACCGGAGGAGGAGTGGGGACTCTCTGAGCATTGTTGTTATTGGGTCGGAGATTGAGGACTTGTAAGATGGTTGCTTGGAATTGCTGGAACTTGGCACGGGTGATGGGTGCTTCATCATTCTTCGGGGGTTGCCGACCTTGAGGAGAATGAGGCCTTCTCCTATGGTGCCCGGGGGACTCTCTTCGTCCTCTTTTTGGAGGGGACCTTCTGTAGTCTCGGCGATGAGGAGATCGCTCATTTGGACGTTGTTGGCGGTGGGCTCCCTCTCGGGCCTGCCTTTCATCCAAACGGTGGCGAAGATCATCTTCCTTCTGCCGATTGAGGATGGTATTGCGTAGGTCATCGGAAACTCGGAGATTGTGAGATGCCATGGAGTCGGTAGAGGGGTTGTGCACAGAGAGATGTTCCCATTGAGGGGGCTGCTTTTGAGGGTTGAGACGAGAGGTACTTGTGCCAGCATTCTGGGGCCGACGTTCTGAAGAGGAGGTTGGTCCTGCTGCGGGGGCTGATCTTGTTGAGGCGGAAGTTGCCCCTGCTGCTGGACGGTTTATAGGGGGATTTCCTGTTGTGGTTGAGGAGGAGTGGGCCCACGGTTGGACCCTCTGGATCTTAGCTTTCGGGGAGGCATGGCAGGAGATGATCTTAACCAAGGGAAGAGGAAGGATAGCTATTCGTGGCTTCCCACAGTCGGCACCAATCTGTTACCGCTAAATCTGGTGTAGGTGCAAACAGATAGAATTTGTGGATTCTTAGGAAAACCGAATAACAAACCTGGAGCCTTTCCACCGGAGTTTGACCGTTGACTCCCGCCGTTCACCTGCAAAAAGTGCAAGACACCGGGGTTGATCCCGGCGACGCACCCTCCGACGCTCAAGTCAGTAATCAGAGAAGATTATGAAAGAGCGTAAACTGGCAAAAGATTGATTACCTCTTAATGGTGGTGGATGGGGGGTATTTATAGCCGCCTTTGGGATTAGATTAGGAATGTAATCCCTAGAAAAAGATTAGGAATGTAATCCCTAATTCCCAGTGAAAGGATAGATATGAATCAGGGCCGTTGATTAGGATTAATCAGAAACCCTAATTCTATCATGCTGGACTGGGTTCGTTGTGGGTCGAAACTCGTACCTAGTTAAAATGGGCTCGTTCACGGGCTATTAGGTTTCCCCAAGAGAAGACCCAGTACCCATTTCAGACCTGCTTGTAGGTGAAATTACCATTTTACCCCCAGGCTTTAAGATTCGTGCCCGATTTGGACGGTTCCGATTTAACCCTATCTTTAGCCATATCAATTACTAACAAGTAATCGGCTAGTAATCAATAATTTCTACACAATTAAAATCATTAGTTTCTTAACCAGGACTAGTATAAAACTGATGAACTAGTAGTAGTATCCTAAGACCAGAGTATGTCATTGACTATTAGGGCAGGCCCTATTCGGGTGGTTGTACTCGCCTATCAAGGGGACACGTGCGGCACACCGTCTTGCCTGTCAGGGGGCACGGGCGACGTAGTCTGGTCTATTTATTCCTGGGGTCTAGTGATAAGAACAGAAAATCCGTACTATAAATCTCCTGTCGGAAGCTATGAATGGATCCTAAGAATCCGTCAAGTTCTATGTTGTTTAATATGGACAAAGAGCTAGAGTAAGACTCAAAATCGCAAGTAAGACTCTGGGCATCTTGGTGAGCGGGAATTACCACTGAGCCACCTTTATGTTCGTAGCAACTTTTGGGTGAGGTCCAGAGCAGTGGGACTATGGGGACTGGGCTGTCATGCCCCACTTCCCAAAAAGAGAATACGGAATACGGATACGTGACTAAGCCCAGCGAATAATTTTCATCATCCATAGGCTGTCAAGATCTTTACAATATTTCACAGGAAAAATCAAAGTAGGAAGCAGGAGAAGTCAACCACGCATGTATATATGAATCAAAATACCAACAGAAATTTACTTGAAACCAAATTTAATAATCTCAAATAAACCAGATCTAAACAAGTCAATAATCCTGGGTCATATTGCCAAATACAAAATAATCCAAGTAACCAAGTACAATTATTCTTGATAAGCAACAAGAAAATAAATAGATATAGCAAAAAAAATTTCCAGCCAACTAGAATCTCAGATCACCTACTCAATCTGGTAGCTGATATCCAAAATCTGCAATTTAATAAATTGCAGGAAGAGGAAAAGAAAACAAAACGTCCGTCAATGCAAGTTACGGACCGCTTGTAGTGCAGGCACAAGTACAGGGAAGGGAAAACAAATTACATGGAATAGACATGATAACAAAATAGAACAACTAGCATGACATGATAAACAAGTGCAAGTAGTTTGTAACAAGTGTCAGGTAAAACAAGTATCATGTAAGCGAGTAACAAGTAACGAGTGGTAAGTATCAAGTATCATGTACAAGTAACAAGTAACAAGTGTCAAGTGATCATGTTCAAGTAACAAGTAGCAAGTGTCAAGTGATCATGTTCAAGTCTTGTATTTATTACTATCTAGGTAGCACTTCATGCGTCTCAGGTTTTTACCACATGGTTTCCACATTCAAATAATTTCGTTTTAGATTTCATAGTGGATCATAGATGGCAGTATACTCAGGGACAAGTATCAAGTAATCAAGCTCCAAGCTCCATGTATCATGTATCACGTGTCAAGTTGTGCAAGTGGCAAGTAATCACGTGTGAAGTGTGCAAGTGTCAAGAAATCATGTGTCAAGTTCCCAGTATCAAGTATCAAGTAATCACGTAGGATCTATAGATGTAGCCCCTATTCCCGTTAATACGTATTTTTCATGTATTTTTTCATATTTCAAACTCTTAGTATCTGGTAACAAATTCTTCTCAGATGATTATCGATTTTCAACCTGAATTGTATTTCACACTATGATTACCCAAATGTTGAATCTTTTATTTTAATTATTTAAACCAATTTATTTATTCGATTACTAGTTACATTCTATAATTATATATATCCTTTTCATTTAATTATTGCTTGAAGCCTAGGCCCAGTCTAATATTAATATTATTATTAAAACTACTTTTATGAAGCCAAATATTCAATTATTCAATTATTTAAATATTTAATTCGAAGCCCAATTATTTAACTAATTATTATAAGCCCAATTTTATATTTTGATTTCATTATTTATTAATATCTAACCTAAGCCCAAACTTTAGCCCAATCCTATAACTAATTTATTAAAATGTTTTTGAGCCCATAAACCAAGCCCAAATCTAAACCCCAGTACCCATATGTATTTGTACAGAATTGATCCTGTATACTTACCCGTATATAAATCTCTTCACGTTCCCCCACTTTGCACATTCCCGTAACTACAACCCCCCACAATCTCAAATACCCACTATTATATTATATTATATTTATTATTATTTTTTATAAACCCATCACCCGCCCATTCTCTCTCTCTCCCACTCTCTTTCTCTTTTCCCCTATTTCGAAACGAAACAGAGCGGCCCTCTACCACCCTCTTCGACTTCGCTCGCCCCGCTTCTCCCCCTCATCGCGACCGCCCTCATTTCCCTCAACTCTATCTCTGCCACCATTGCCTGCCATAACCCTCATCGCGACTCGTCGTCTTCCCCAGTCGCGACCACCGCAATCCCAAGAACCCATCCCCGTCATCTTCTCCGTCGAGCCCTTCACCGACTGCCATCACTTTCTCTTCCTCTGCACTCTGCCCCTCGCGATTGCCCTTGTTATCGAGCTCTTTCCCGCTCATCATCGACCCCCTCCATCTTCCTTCATCGAGCCAAATCGAGCCACCTCATCTTCTGCAACTGCTGTCTGTAACCTCGAGTCTACTGCTCGAACCCACCGCCTTCTCCACCCTTCAGTCACCTCACCCTCCTCGCAACCGCAGTCATCTTCTTCCTCCTCCGTTCGAGCTCGAGCATCTGCCTGTTCGACCATTGCACCCCATCGTCTTCTTCGTCGAGGCATCCCTAAGTCCACCACTTGCCATTTCCACACTTGAAGCTCCGCCATCGCCTCAACCCCTCTCTTCGTCAAGCCACCATTGCCGCTTGCCCCTCCCGTTCGAGCCTCCCCGTGCTTGTCGCCGTGCATCTCGCAACCTGCCATTGCTCCTCATCTCCTTCCTCCTCTGTCCCGTGCCTCCTCGATCACAAGCCAGTCGAGCACCTCATCGAATCCCCGCTAGTCGACTACCCTTGCTGCTAGTAGACTTCATCCCCGAGACCCATCGAAGCTACTGCTCTATCCTCCGTTCTCCACCGTCGCCACAGTCATCTAGCCGCTCGTCTTCCCCACTGGAAGCCCTGTTCTCGTCGACTCTCCACATCGACTGTCACCACCATCCTCCACCCAGTCGACCACCTCTCTGCTCGCCTTCCTCATCAACGTCGCTCCGTCATTACTGATCTCAGAAGCTCCATAGCCATCGACCACCTTCACCTTCTCTCACTCCGAAGATCGTTGCCCTGTTCCCCGTCAGCCCTCGCGACCTCCAGTTGCACCGACCCTGCTCCTCGTCTGCACCCGAACCCCCAAGCCCTCTAGACTGTACCTCTGTGTTGTCGAGCCTTCACCGCCGCAGTCGCCGTCCACTCTCCCACCATCTCTCTCTCTCTGTCGCTGTTGAGAAGAACAAGGATTGGGTTGTTTTGGTGTTTGCTGTGTATGGAGTAGGGAATCGTGATTGGTGTTTGGGTTGATCTTGAGTTGCTGATGATGTTGCTGTCTGTGATTGGCTGAGTCACCGTTTGGTGTTTTGGCTGAGAGTGTTGTTGCTATTTTGCCCCTTTGCTGTATTGCTGTCTCTTTGTGCGCTCTTGCTGTTGTGGATTTGTTGCACGTATTACGATGTACGTGGAGTGCACGTGTCGTCGTCGGGATTCTCATCCCATTATTCTTTCATATTTAGAATCGTCTCCTAACATGCAAGCCTCTTTTGAACTTATTTTTATTGTTTCTAGTTCAAGAAAATACTCCTTGAAATCCAGCAAGTAGTAATCAAATTGAATATCATATCTAATTGAACTCCATTGTTTATTTATTGTACCATATTATTGATTCATAGTCTTCTCATCGTACTATTATTGTTGAATTCAATCCCAAACCGTAAATTTGTTGTACTATTGAACATTCACATATACTATCTTGTCATTTTCTTGATTTTGTGCTGAGGTTTCGACCCGGTTCCTGACACAGAAACTTAAAACCTTGCACATAAAATTGTAGTACACTTAGTCCATATATTGTTATGTTTTGCATATAAACCGTGTTTTCCATATTTAATAAATTGGACCGTGTATATTTCATGTATTGTATAGTCTTAATATCATCTTGAAATTATACTAGTACTACCGGTCTCATCGATTGTACCTGTTGCATGAGTATTGATATCATCGCCCACATTGATCACATGCATGTTCACAACTGATTGTTAATAAAATGATAATAAGCCTGGATAATAAGGGTTGACTTAGTAGTGGATAAGCTCAGAAAATGTACTCGGTAGGGCCCTTCCTGTTTACATGGAATATTGACATGGAAGGTGGAGAAATACTTGTGAACTTGTTATCATGTTATCTTGTAATACTTGTGAACTTGTTATCATGTTATCTTGTGAACTTGTTATCGTGTTATCTTGTTATCTTGTTTTCATGTAATCTTGTTACACCGAGTACACGCTCTGTAGATCCCACCACTATATCTAAAATGAACATTGATTTGTATGCACCGAACCTATGGTATGGGACACAGTAGTACGTGCATTAGTTAGGATTGATAAAAGACTTATAAACATAAATGAACACTGAACGTTGACACTAATACTCAGTGCTGGTTATTAAACATTGATTCCTGATTTCTGAATTATTGAGTATCAAATTTTGATTTTGTTATCGTTTATCATTTATTGACTCTGATATTGTTCCAAATTCTGTTCTTGTTATATAGTCATTTATTTCCTATTTTACTGCTTCCTACTACTTGTCGCCCGAAGCTTGCTCTAACGGGTTCTCTTCATCTTTCTTTTGAGTTATGTTATAAAGGTATAGTGATGGGTAACTGAAAGGAACTCGTCGAATTGTTACTGCATTGCATATTCTAGAGCTATTTGGTAAGTTCTTGTATCCCAGATTTGGTTATTGGATTTTATTCTTATTTATGTGATTATGTTTTCTGCGTGGTTGTGATTATTTCTTTTCATGTTGTTGAGTTAAGACTGGTACAGCTTGTGGATGATGTAAAAACCA
Organism: Hemerocallis citrina; assembly: GCA_017893485.1. Taxonomy (NCBI): domain Eukaryota; kingdom Viridiplantae; phylum Streptophyta; class Magnoliopsida; order Asparagales; family Asphodelaceae; genus Hemerocallis; species Hemerocallis citrina. The sequence goes on from CM030359.1 coordinate 282,877,387, forward strand.
TTCGCTGGGCCTTAGTCACAGGCTCATATTCCTGTATTTTGGGAAGTGGGGTGTGATAATAGATTTCCTTCCGAGTACACGTTTTTGTATTTTCCACTGTTAGATCTTTCCCTTTAAACCCCAACTTGGTTATTTATTATTATTATTATCAAGCATGCATGTATGTGTACAAAACATGATAAGAATAACATGGTATGATCAAGTAACAAGCTCAGGTTGAAATATAACATGCACGGGTGAAAGGCAACACACAAAAGAGTACGAACAACAAAAATTCTAGTTCAGGACAGCAAGACAGTACTGCACCAAATCTGAGATTTCCGTTGCCACGGACATGCAAACCTAGATCCGTCAGAAGATCTAGAAAATAGACCCCCGACCAAATCCAGCGAATATATATAAGTCATATATTATTTCACAAAAAAAGTCTCAAAATAGATTTGAATCCAGAAAACATGTTCAGCCAAAAATCAGAAGTTTGCATTCATAAACAGGAAAACAACATCAAAACTTACTGATTAAATCTAAGACAAATCTGTGGTATTCCCTAATATGTTTAGTACCAGAAAATAAAGTTTCATAATTTTCTAACATAAATAGAATAGTCAAGTAAAATCAGAAAACAGCAAGACACGGTAAATTTGTAAATCTAGAATCTTAAACACTGCAGTACGAAAACAGAAATATCTCACAAAATACAAATCGCAATCCAGATCCGTCAAAAGGGTGATAAAATAGATACAGTAGGCTAAAATTCATATTCACAAAGTTTTTATAGACCGCAAATAGAATCAGGTTGAAATTATGTATCTTTACTGAACAGTATGAAAATTCTGCATGTATAGCAGTTGTTTGCAAGTATAGAATAGTTGGTAAAAGTTATCAATTAAACCCACAAAATTTAGGGGTTAATCCCAATCAAGTATAATTATAACCAGCAAAATATTGGATCAAAATATTATCTTTAGCATCAGTAAAAAATAGATTACTATACAGAATTCATATAAAAACTGGATGTGGAATTTTAAACACATCTGTAGTAAAATAGTCATAACTTGAAACTCATAAATCAAAACTGAGATCTGTCAGAAAATATGGAAAGTAGAAAAAATTCTCTATAATTCATATTCACAAATAATTTTCATATACTGACCTTAATAGGGTCTAAAATATTGAAAAAAAATGGAAAATCAACAAAACAGAAAATATCATTCATGTACAAAATCAACTAGTTCATATGAAACTCATCCAAAACAAAACCAAACATGAAATATAGTGTGCTAGGTGTCCAAGAAATATGCTATAGGGTATTTAACACGTCTACAACAAGTATACTACAAATAACACAACCAAGCATACGATATCATACGAACAACATGTATGTATACAACAAGAAGTGGTTATTCCTAAATTATTTCATGTCATGTGTGTAATGAGGCAACTACAGGCAGGTCAACACAATGGAGACAACATACAACAGGGGTTTTACCCAAGAATCGACTCTAGAACACAACTACACTACAGGCGGTATTTAGTACTTGTATTACACAAAGAAAAGAATACAAGTTACTTGCCTTAGGGACGTTGACGGAAACGACACAAAAGAAAGAATAACGGGAAAGGATTCCCGGGCAATGAACTCCACGAACGAGTCACGAACCCAACAATGAACACGACCCCGAATCAACACACACACCCACACAACCACCAAGAGAGCAAGAGGAAGAGAGGGAAACAGCGGCAGGGTTGTCGGGACAGCAGGTGAGGGAGCGGCACATAGGGTAGTCGACGGCGGGACCATGATAACAGCCTGTTGCAGGGAATGGATAGGGAAGCACAGCACCTCGGTGCTATCACTGCTGCTCTGTGGCATCGTGACATCAGGAAGGAGGCAGGGCGGCACCGGAGTAGGCAGCTGCGGTCGGCGTCAGAGAGGCAGGGAGGTGCATAGCGGAGCAGGGTCGAAGTGGAGGTCGGGAGAAGCAGTGGAGACGGGAGGAGAGGTCGGGGAAGCAGGGAGCACATGGGATGATGGGTTAGGAGGAGAGCAGGAGGAGTCAGGGATGAAGAGTTGGGTGACGGCTGGGTGAGAAGATGAACAGGTAAATAATATGCAGGGGTATATATACAGTAGGTGTATATATATGTGTATTAGAGTGTTAGGGTTTTTTTTTTTTTAGGGTGACGGCTGATTAGAATAGGGGTAAACGGGTTTTGGGTAGAGGGAAGGTTAACGGGTAGTGTAATACCCCTGCCCCGAGCTTGGACAATTTATACAATTTAGAAGACAAATTAATTATAGTATAGTACAACTGTCCACCACAGGCTGCCTCTCAAAAGGTGGTTAACCGAATTGGTGACTCTTGATCATAGGTATTATTATTTATTAATATTATATTCTAGATCAATTCCCGATGTGGGACTATTTTCAATCACATATTCTCTTTCATCTCTCCCACGTGCACAGTCATCAAGGCCAAAGACAGACCTGCTATCTTCTTTAACGTGGACCCCTCCCTACTCCATACTATTCACCATATTTACAAGAATTCCATCAACTCATTACTTTTTAACCAAACAGCCATCTTGCATATTATATATATATATATATATATATATATATATATATATATATATATATATATATATATATATATATTACTTTGAAAATTACGGGGTGTTACACACACACACACACACACACACACACACACATATATATATATTATACTTTGAAAATTACGGGGTGTTACACATACACGTACAATTTTTACATTAGAAGACAAATTATTTATAGTATAATACAACTGCCCACCATAGGAAAATTACGGGGTGTTACACATACACGAACAATTTATACATTAGAAGAAAAATTATTTATAGTATAGTACAACTGCCCACCACAGGCTACCTATCAAAAGGTATATATATATATATATATATATATATATATATATATATATATATATATATATATATATATATATATATATATATATATTATACTTTGAAAATTATGGGGTGTTACACATACACGAACAATTTATACATTAGAAGACAAATTATTTATAGTATAGTACAACTGCCCACCACAGGCTACCTCTCAAAAGTTGGTTAATCGAATTGGTGACTCTTGATCATAGGCATTATTATTTATTAATATTATATCTATATAATAAATTACAAAGAAAGTTATCAAGTGGCTCACAATCAATCCTCCCAAAATCAAAGGCCCATATCAAACCTCACAAAACACATTTTCCCTCCAAAATTTCAAACCCAAAAATCAAAATTTCCCCCCTAAAAAACTCATTACTTTATTACTATCTATCTCTTCTCACTTTACTTTTTCATATTTCTCTCTTTCTCTCTCTCTCTCTCTACTTCTCCATCCCATTCTTTCTTTATTTACTTAGAAATTTAGATTTTAAGATTTCGGTTTTGTAAATTTTCAGAATTTTTAATAGCAAATATCTCTTCAACAATTAAATTTCATTATTTTACACACTTAAAGTTCTAAGAAGTTAGATTTTATACCCCAATTTATAATTATTTTTCAACATATACTAATGGAAACATATACATTTATTTATAACTAATTATTGTCATACTCCATACTATTCACCATATTTAAAAGAATGCCATCAACCCTTTATTTTTTAACCAAACAGCCATCTTGCATATTATATATATATATATATATATATATATATATATATATATATATATATATATATATATATATATATATATATATATATATATATATATATATTTGTGTGTGTGTGTGTGTAACACCCGGTAATTTTCAAAGTAATATATATATATATATATATATATATATATATATATATATATATATATATATATATATATATATATATATATATATATTATACTTTGAAAATTACGGGGTGTTATACATACACGAACAATTTATACATTAGAAGACAAATTATTTATAGTATAGTACAACTGCCCACCACAGGCTACCTCTCAAAAGGTGTATATATATATATATATATATATATATATATATATATATATATATATATATATATATATTATACTTTGAAAATTACGGGGTGTTACACATACACGAACAATTTATACATTAGAAGACAAATTATTTATAGTATAGTACAACTGCCCACCACAGGCTACCTCTCGAAAGGTGGTTAATCGAATTGGTGACTCTTGATCATAGGCATTATTATTTATTAATATTATATCTATATAATAAATTACAAAGAAAGTTATCAAGTGGCTCACAATCAATCCCCCCAAAATCAAAGGCCCATATCAAACCTCACAAAACACATTTTTCCTCCAAAATTTCAAACCCAAAAATCAAAATTTTCCCCCTAAAAAACTCATTACTTTGTTACTATCTATCTCTTCTCTCTTTACTTTTTCATATTTCTCTCTTTCTCTCTCTCTCTCTCTCTCTATTTCTCTATCCCATTCTTTCTTTATTAACTTAGAAATTTAGATTTTAAGATTTCGGTTTTGTAAATTTTCAGAATTTTTAATAGCAAATATCTCTTCAACAATTAAATTTCATTATTTTCCACACTTAAAGTTCTAAGAAGTTAGATTTTATACCCCAATTTATAATTACTTTTCAACATATACTAATGGAAACATATACTTTTATTTATAACTAATTATTGTCATACTATTCAAACTTGAGCTACATAATTATTGTTTTACTGTTTACATGGCTTGTCGTGTTTTGTATCGTTCCAAAGACGTGCCGTAGGCACGTGCCCACTGGAAAATCTAGTCTATATAATAAAACACAAAGAAAGTTATCAAGTGGCACTCATTCAATATAGTTGAAATCAATGATCCAGATCTAACCTCACAAAACATATTTTCCCGTCCAAAAGTTCCCCCCCAAAACTCAAATTCAAATCCCCCTAAATTAAACAACTCTTTTATTTATTTATTTATTTATTTATTTATTTATTTATTTATTTCTCTCTCTCTCTTTCTCATTTTCTCTCTATTTACTCAGAAATTTATATTTTCCGATTTCGATTTTGTAAATTTTCAGATTTTTTATACATTTTTTTATTGCTCATGTTACATTGAAAATAACAAATATCTCATCAACAGTTAAATTTCATCATTTTTCATACTCAAAGTTCTAAGAAGTTGGATTTTACACCCCCCATTTATAATTCTTATTGTTTTACTAATGGAAATAAAATATGGACTTTTATTTACAACTAATTATTGTTTTATTATTCAAACTTGAGCTACATAATTGTTGTTTTAATGTTTGCAAACTTTCATATGATGTAGTTCTGAAGACGTGCCATAGGCACGTACTCACGGGCAAATCTAGTTCTAGATTAATTCTCGATGTGGGACTATTTTTGATCACATATTCTCTTTCATCTCTCCCACGAGCATAGTCACCAAGGCCAAAGACAGACCTGTTGTCTTCTTCAACCATCGGGTGGGCCCCTGTGCCACGTCACCCAGTGGTGACGTCCAGAGAAACACACACAGCACTTGTTTGCTATTTCAGCAATGTGGCCCCCTCCCTACTCCATACTATTCACCATATTTACAAGAATGCCATCAGCTCATTATTTTTTAACCAAACAGCCATCTTTTATGTATATATATATATATATATATATATATATATATATATATATATTGATTATTCTTTGAAAATTACGGGGTGCTACAGGTAGGGAGAGTTTTTAATGGGTATTGGTTAGTTTAGTGGGTATTAATGGGTATAGGGTTTAAGAACAATATCCAATAGGTTTTGGGTTGAATAATCAAAATAAAAAGAAATATAGTGATCCAAAAAAAAAAGGAGATGTCACAAAAATGGATAAATAAAATAGGGCGTGAACAGTATAAAATAAGGGAATCAAAAGAAGAGCTCGATCAAACAGAGACGAAACAATGAGAGACAACAGGATCCAGAACTCCAATAAATGATGAAAAAAATAATAAAATGAATATATTGAAAAGGAAGATCCAATATACGGTCCAAAAACAGATACAATGAGGATAAATACACAAAAAGACAAAAATACACCCAAAAATATAGAAAATGGAAAACATGGGTTACATGGGCAAAGTGGAAAATGGGGACACCACTAATGACTGCAAAGGCAGGAATTGGGCCAAACAACTACAACCTCACCAGTCACTAGATGAATGTTAGGAACGGAAAAGAGTACAAGAGTAGGATGCATGCGATGGATCGAACCCTGTGATTTGGAGACTACAAACTCTTTGGGAAGTATGTAGTATGTGATGCATCCATTTCCATTGAAGTTGCATTTGGGAAGTATGTAGTATGGGATGCATACGTTTCCAAATTAATTGCTTTAGAGTAAGTGCATTGCGTGCATTTAGAATTATGCATTAGACTCTATGGCATGACATACACTAACACTTGTGATTTGACTACACATTTTTCTTTTGCATCAAATATAGGTTGTTGAGTTTTGGAGAGTCGCTGGTTTTATCAACATTGTGTCAGTTGCATTCAACTGACATGCCCACAGGTTATTAGTTGCAGGATTGCTGATCGTGGAACAGGGGACTCGAGCTGCAGGGAGCAATTAGTGGAAGCTATTGTCCAGTGTGTTGCAAAGATTTCTGATTGTGGTACAATATGAGATTATAGATTTTGTGCAGTAAATTTATTTAATGTAATTTATGTGAATTCAAGATGTAATTCTATGATGAACAAATTTGTACTTATAATAACATTGGTGGCAATACAAAATTTTAAATTTTCTATGATTTTACTGTGTTTGGACTCATTTGAAGAAAATATTCTGGCTTGTGTCTCAAGTTCTGGGTATTGAGAATTCGGGGTGCTACAGTCTGAGGGGCTAAATCCGAGGTGGGCTTCTTGGATTTAGGTGCAGGATCTTAGCGTCGGTTGCTAAGCCGAGTGACTCGGTCCAAGGAAAGATCCTTCAAGGATTTTGGTGAATGGTCTCGGCATCGGATGTCATGCTGAGGGGCTAAATCCGAGGTAGGCTCCTTGAATTTTGGTGCAGGATCTTGGTGTCGAATGCCATTCCAAGGGGCTAAATTTGAGGTGGGTTCCTTTGAGGATTTTTTTTGGAGTAGCTCGGACTACAATGTCGAGGCTGGAGGTACGAGGCTTGAGCCTTATCTCAGAGAAATTTGCGACTGGCTTGGGGTCGGAGTGCTTTGCCGAGGGGTTGGGGACGAAGCAAGGGCCTCGTCACAGAGAAATCCCGCGAGTGGCTCGGTGTCGGAGCACCATGCTGAGGGCACTAGGCCCGAGGCATGGGCCGTGTTATAGAGAAAATCTGTGATGCCCTCGTGGTCGGAGTGCCATGTCGAGGTGCTAGGCCCAAGGCATGGGCCTTGTTTGTAGAGAATTCTGCAAAGGCCTCGGTGTCGGAGCACCATGCCAAGGGGAGAGCGTAGTGAATTTATGTGAGGAGCTCGGGAGACAAGTCGAATTCCAAAGTGGGAGTAGTTTGAGTCACGAGTTGGACTCTAAACCTACTGCTTGAGGGTTAGCAAGTTGTGGGAGCATCTTGGGTGTCAAGCCAAACTCTAAGGTGGGAGCAGCTTGAGTCATGAGTTGGACTCGGAACCTGCTATTTGAGGATTATTGAGTTGCGGGAGCAGCTCGAGTGATAAGCCAAACTCCATGGTGGGAGCAGCTTGAGTCACGAGTTGGACTCCGAACCTATTATTTGTGGGTTTGCGAGTTGCGGGAGCAGCTCGAGTGACAAGCCAAACTCCAAGGTGGGAGCAGCTTAAGTCACGAGTTGGACTCTGAACCTGATGTTTGAGGGTCAGCGAGTTGTGGGAGCAACTTGAGTGCAAATTCGAAATCCAAGGTGGGAGCAGCTTGAGTCACGAGTTGGACTCCGAGCCTACAATTTTTGGGTTAACATGTTGTGGGAGCGGCTCGAGTGACAAGCCGAACTCCAAGCTGGCAGCATCTTGAGTCATGAGTTGGACTCTGAACCTGCTGTTTGAAGGTTAGCGAGTTACGGGAGTAGCTCGAGTGAGAAGTTGAACTCCAAGGTTGGAGCAGCTTGAGTCACCAGTTGGACTCCGAATTTGCTGTTTGTAGGTTAGTGAGTTGTAGGAGCAGCTCGAGTGACAAGTCGAAATCCAAGGTAGGAGCAACTTGAGTCACAAGATGAACTCCGAACTTACTGTTTATGGGTTAGCGAGTTTCAGGAGTAGCTCGAGTGGCATGGAGAACTCTGGAGTGGGAGTAGCTTGAGTCACGAGTTGGACTCTGAACCCGCTGTTTGGAAATTAACGAGTTGTTGGTGTAGCTCAAAAGAGGAGCTGAGCACTGAAGTCATTGTTTGCATATGCATGGTAGTATCAGAGTTTATGAAAGAAACACTAGTCTATTTTGAAGAATCAAACTAAGTGGCTGCCTTGACGGCTAGCTCATATTACATGCCTTGACCATTTTAGGGACTGGTCTTATTATTCTAGCTGAGGGCATTAAGCACCCTTGTTAAACTTCATTCAGCTCAATCCGATGGAGATTCAACATTGTTCTCCAGGGTGTAGTCAGAGAGGTGCCTACGGCAGATGAGAGCTTCGATTCCATCTTTGAGAGCTCGAAACTCATCTGTGTCATGTCCATGGTCCTTGTGAAACCAGCACCATCGGCTGTTGTCTGTTCTTTTGCTTGTTGGGTTCATCATAAGAGGGGGTGGAGTATTTTGTCTGTTTCAATTTCCATAAGGATCGCCGAGATGCTAGCATTGAGAGGGGTGAACTTGTCGAAGAAAGGGACTAGAGGGAGGCCACGCTGTCTGGACTTGTCCCTCTGGGACTTCCTAGACCCCTTCTCACCCACACTTATTCGTTTTTATCCGAACAATGGCTCACTTTGGTCTTGAGGATGAAGAGCTTCTTCGGCTCGGATATATTTCACACATCATAGGAGAAGTTTGGAGAAATCTAAAGGTGGTTTTTTAGCAAGGGAATTATTTCTGAGGTCATGCAGAATGTTGTATCTGAAAGCGGCCACTACGACCTCAAAATCAAGAGAGGGGATGGATCGGGCTTCTGCCATAAATGTATGGATGAAGTCACGGAGCGACTCTGTAATACCCTGATTTTTCAATAAATGAAAAATTATTTATTTTGCACGTGTTGTGCACGTGCAATATTTTGTTTGGATTATTTTATCATAATGTGTATAATTATTTAATATATTTTTTCTCAAATTATTTGTGCAAAAGCCTTTCTTTAAAAAGCCTTATTTGATTTAATTAAAAAAGCCTTTCTTAAAAAGCCCAAATGTATTTTATTTTATTTATTTTTATAAACTAGTTTTGGCCCACAAAGAAAGCCCATGAATTAATTTATTTTAATTAAACTTGTCATGTAGAAGACTTTTTTTAACAAACTATTTTTATACAAATTTAAGAAGGTACAAATTTGGCCTGGTTGCATGCACGTGCACTACACGTACACGTGCAATGCACACTCATTATGGGAGGCCGGGTATCATTCTTTTTGGAGGGATTTTTGATTTTGGGTGTGGAGAACATGGTGGTAGTTTCTTAGGAGTGGGTAGTTTTCCTAACTCCTACTTTGATCCAAGCCCTCCATCCAACAACTACCCAAGCAATCTTGGCCCTCCATTCCCCTCATTTTTTTGTATAAATACCCCCCCCCCCCCCCTCTCATGGCTAATTTTGATATGCAAAGAATAATTTCCAAGTTATAGTATTGTAGTGATTGTGTGAGATATAAAGATAGAGAGTTGTGTGGGCTTTTGTGCTTGGAGTGGCCGGCATCACTAAGGAGGGAAGCTTTCGGTTGGTGCAAGGAGAAGCATTCGGCATTGGTTTGGAGGCTTGGAGCTTGAGTGCTTTGGCTAGGAGGAGGTGCTTTCATCTACAAGGACTTGTTGCTTTTTGTGTTTCTCTCCATTTAAGGTGGGTAAAACATTTTATATTTCTAATGTAGGATCCATGCCAGTTTTATTGTCAACACTATACATGAAAAATACTAATAAGAGCCCACTTTAATTGAAAAGTTAGTATATGAATGGATTGAAATGATGTGATTAATTTGTGTGTGTAATTCTAGCATGAAATTAATTATTTGTAGAACTTTCTATGATGATTAGTTTAATCGAATGATGGTGGAATATGGCTAGTTTGATGTGTGAAAATCTCCATTAAATTGTTTGTTAATTGAATGGTTGAAACACGAAATTGACTAAGGAAATGACACACTTTAAAATTTGAATAGGGAGTTTGCTTGAATGTTTGAGTTGTAAATATGTTAATTCAAGAGTAGTGGTATATTTTGTGACATAAATGAACCAATGAAACTGCTTGTTGTCATCAAAATAGAACTACCCAAAAATTAGTATTTTGAGTTTTACCTATTCATGTGCTAAATAAATCCTCTTGTTAATATGAGTATGGAAAAATCCAAAGAGGTGTGTGGTGTGAATATAGATTAATAACAGTAAATTATTATAAGAGAATTGTGAAAGAAAAGGGGATTAGAAGGCTAATTGTTTATTTCAATGTCGAAAATAAAAGAAATAATAGACTTAATGAGTAACTCATTGATTTATGGGAAGAAATATATTTTTATAGTACAAAAATTATTTTTATATTACTGGTTTGAGTGAAAACTAATCTGGAAGTTTTCAGTAAATTTTACCAAAGCAATAAGAAACTATGGTTATATGAACATCGAGTTATATTTTTTTTTACTGTACGAAAATAGCATGTATAGACTTTCGGTTGGGTTCTTGACAACCCGAGCCAGTGGCTCAGGCGGTCGTCGACTGCGGTTCGTGTCTTCGAGCGGTGCGGTTCGAATCCTGTGTTCATCACTTTTTTTACCAAAGGAGTATTAATATATACAATCTGTAACCGAACCATATACACTTAGTTGACTCCTCCTATACCGCTAGCACATGTTGGCCTGTTGGCGGGTGCTCTGGGCTCTTTCTCTACCGTGCTGGGTTCGATTCCTCCCTTTAGCACTTTATAAAAAATATTTTTTTTGTGAGATTGTGATGTCCAAAAAATGTGAGAAAAATATGGTAATTTTCATAAAAATACAAGGAATTTCGTGGGATTGAGTTGGGTATTATTTGAAGAAAATATAATGTAATTTGTGAACAAATGGTATAATTAAAGCTATGGTTCTAAGACACATACTTATGAAAATTTTTAGTTTATAAAGATAAATTGAAATGGATTTATTAGAAAGCAATTGGCAAAAAGAACTTTGTTGTGTGATATGATAAATTCTCACTTGTGAATATTGTGCAAATATGAAGTGTGAATGTTATGTAGTGATATTATGAAGTTGCATGGGTTCATGTATGATTATGAGACTTAGAAATCATGTTGATGAAAGAAAAAGAAATTGTTGGTTATAGATATGAATTTTTGTATTCATTATGGACTTATGAACAAAGTGTAATCATGAATTGAAAGAGAACATGCATGTGAGTTGAGAATTTGACATGGAAATTGTTATGAGATAAAGATTGTGAAATGAAATTTGAAATAGAGTAGCTAAGTCTCCCCGGCATTGAGAAACATGAATTGAGATGAAATTAGACCAAGGTTGGTCATGATGAAACAAATGAATAAGTCCGGTTGATGGAGAGGCTAACTCTAGAGATTATTTTGTTCATGATTTTTAAATTAAACTAAGGACTAGTACATAGTGAAGAGGTGATGAAAGTAGAAGAAAAACATGAGTATGGGGGCCATCGGATAGCGGTGTGAGAGCGATCCACAGGCTGCCTGCTTGATGCGTCAAGACATGGCGTGGGCGCTACTCCGGAATTATCGTCCCGTTGGCGACGCTCGTGGGATGTTCGAGTGGCTATGGGTGGTGCCATTGTTCCATGGCGGAGGCTGAATTGTCCATAGGTTGCCTGCTCGATGCGTCGTGACAGTGCGTGGGATTCCCCTCCAGGCTGCCTGGACATGGGCTCATAAATCATAGGACATCTAAGACACTACCGTAGTTACAGTAGTAGTTTAAGACATAACGGGGGATTGAACCCTAGAAAGATGAAGAACGAATAAGGGCTTGCCCTCGGACTTATGTAGTATGGGATGCATAGAATCCGAACAAGTGTGCATTAGTGTCATGTAACATAATTAACTGCATTAAGGACTAAGTGCACAATCACAACACGACATCAATAGGGTAGTCCCTTTTAGTTTGAATGTGACAAGTTTGTGTTTGCTAAATATGAAATGTTAAGTTATACTATTTCCGGCATAGAGAGGATGGCCGTGTATAATGTTCGTCGGTTGAATAAACTGACGTACCCACAGTCTGATATGCAGGTAAATGTTATGTTAAAGATTAAAGAGGATTGGATGCTTAAAGATTATATCAAGCTGTTGTACTTGTATTCAATTGTTGTATTTTACTTCCGCTGTGCAAAAGAAAGATGTAATTTGATGTAATCTCTGATGTATGATGAAAAGTTTTAATTTTCCTGTAAAATTTTACTAAAGAAAGTGAAAAGATCCTGTAGAACATCTCGAATTCAGTGTATTTGGGATTCGGGGCGTTACAGAGTGGTATCAGAGCCACGCTTTCTACACTTTCACACTTGGACAAATTTATAGGGAACGACACCCTAGATGTGGACATTAGAGTGTGTGTTTGAATCTAGAGATTTAAATGTAAGTGACTTACATTTGTGTTGCTCTATGATTTATGCTTCTTCCTCTCTATTTCTAAGATGGCTGATCACTTCGACCCTGCTGGAGGCGACGACTGGCATATCATTGAGGAAGAGTACCATCCTGGACAAGCTGATTCCGAGGACGAGTACTACCCTGGACAAGCTGATTCTGATGATGAGGAGTACCCTGAATCCCGAGAGATCACCCCACCTCCGGATTCATCTGATGATTCTTCTTCCGATGAAGAAGAAGTACCAGTTCCAAGTGGTCTTGTGACTTCTCTTCAGAGGCAAGTGGAAACCCTGAAGGAGAGAGTTGGATTGTTGGAGGCTCAGCTGGAGAAGCGGAAGGCCGACTATTCTGTTCTTAGCCATCGGATTTGGGAACTTGAGAAGAAAAAGAACCTGACTGATGTGCTGAAGGATGAGGTTGATGAACTGCGGGAAGAACTTCGAGCAGCGAAGAGGACCCGTAGGAGTTAGATTGTCTTAGCTTCTGTTTCTTTCATTCTGATGTCAAAAATGTTTCTTTTAAATTCGAATGTATAAACTTTTGGAATTCAATGAAATGCAAGTTGGTTTAAATTCTTGTCTTATACTTCGAATTTAATGGACCTTTTACATCGGAATATGGAATTAAAGCTGTCATATTGTTTGATACTGGATCCTCTCATACATTTGTGTCTCCAAAGTTTGCTAAAGTGTTGGGAGTGGAACCGAAGATTTTCCCAGGCAAGATCTTAGCAGTAGCTACTCCGTCAGGGGAAACTTTAACCACTGATCGGTATTATGCTGATTGCGAGATTGTGATTGGGGATAGAATCTTTGGCATTGATCTGATCGAGCTGACTATCTTGGGAGTCGATGTTATCATTGGCATTGATTGGATGTCGGTGTACAGTGCGAGCATCGAATGTAAGACCAAGACGGTGACAGTGAAGGCTCCAGGTGGACCTGAAGTCGTGTTCCAAGGGAAGCGGAAATGTTCTAAGCTGGTGGCAACTATCTGCAAGGAAGAGACTCCTGTGGAAGTGCAAGGGATTCCTGTGGTTCGGGACTATCCAACAGTGTTCTTGGAAGATTTTCCTGGGTTACCCCCGCATCGTGATGTAGAGTTCAGCATCACTGTTCAACCGGGAAGTGCACCCATTTCTAAGGCACCTTATAGGATGGCTCCAGTGGAACAGGATGAGGTGAAACGGCAGATTGAGGAACTGTTGGGAAAAGGCTTTATTCAACCTAGTGCGTCACCTTGGGGAGCACCAGTGCTTTTGGTAAAGAAGAAGGATGGATCGATGAGAATGTGCATCGATTACCGGGAGCTGAATAAGGTCACTGTTCAGAATAAGTATCCGATTCCTCGAATTGATGACTTGTTCGATCGTCTACAAGGAGCAGCCGTATTCTCCAAAATAGATCTTCGATCAGGTTACCACCAAGTTCGAGTGAAAGCTGAAGATGTGCATAAGACTGCATTTAGAATCCGGCATGGGCATTACGAATTCTTAGTTATGCCATTCGGAGTGACGAATGCACCTGCAATCTTCATGGACTTGATGAACAGAGTTCTGAGGCCGTTTATTGATTCCTTCGTCGTGGTGTTTATCGACGATATTCTCGTGTACTCCAAGTCTGAGGAGGAGCACACTGAGCATCTGGCAGCAGTTTTGCAGAAGTTGGAAGAGCAGCAGTTGTATGCCAAGTTATCCAAGTGTGATTTCTGGAAGTCTGAAGTGGCATTCCTAGGTCACATCCTTTCTAAGGAGGGAGTGGCAACTGATCCTCAGAAGATAGAGGCAGTGAGAGATTGGGCAAGGCCTACTACAGTGAAGGAAGTCAGAAGTTTCCTTGGGATGACTGGATACTACAGGAGATTCATTCAAGGTTATGCTCAGATAGCTGTACCGCTTACAGGGCTGACCAAGAAGAATGTGAGCTTCAAGTGGACCGAGCAATGTGAGGCGAGTTTTCAGGAGTTGAAAGATAGACTGACTACTGTACCTATTTTGGCTTTGCCTAGAGCTGGTGTTGAGTATGACGTTTATAGCGATGCTTCACATCGGGAGCTTGGTTGTGTCTTAATGCAAGAGGGAAGAGTAATCGCTTATGGGTCTAGGCAACTACGACCGCATGAGAAGAATTACCCGACTCATGATCTAGAGTTGGCTGCGATTATCTTTGCCTTGAAGCAATGGAGGCACTACGTGTACGGTGAGAAGTTGAATATGTACACGGATCATAAGAGCTTGAAGTATATATATCAGCAGAGGGATCTCAATCTGAGGCAGCGGAGATGGTTGGAAGTGTTCGAGGATATGCGACCTGAGATCAAGTATCATCCTGGAAAGGCTAATGTTGTTGCTGATGCACTTAGTCGCAAGAGCAGTTTGGCCAGTTTGATTACGACTCAGAGGCATATGATTGAGGAGTTGGATCGGGCAGGTATTGAGGTTGTCTTGCAAGGATTGGGAGCATCTTTGGCTCAGTTGAGGCTTCAGCCTACTTTGAATGCCAGGATCATTGCAAGTCAGGAGGTTGATGCTGATATCTTGGAGATGAAGGAGCAGGTCAGTGCTGGCAGGTTGCCCGGTTTTCAGACCAGGGATGGAGTGCTGTGGTTCGGAGACAGGCTGTGCGTTCCAAATCAGGCGGACCTGAAAGAGAGTATTCTTCAGGAGGCCCATGCTACTCTTCTGTCTGTACATCCTGGGAGTACTAAGATGTACAAGGACATCAAGCAGCATTTCTGGTGGCCAGGTTTGAAGCGGGATGTGGCTGAATTTGTCGCGAAGTGTGAGGTTTGTCAGCAAGTCAAAGCCGAAAATCAGAAACCCGGAGGTCTATTACAGCCGTTACCTATTCCGGAATGGAAGTGGGATAACATCAGTATGGATTTCATCACGGGATTGCCTAAGAGTTCTAAAGGCAATGATGCAATTTGGGTTATAGTCGATCGACTTACCAAGTCCGCTCACTTTTTGGCGATGAAACTCACTGCTTCGATGGACAAGTTAGCTGAGATGTATGTTGGTGAGATTGTCCGACTTCATAGCGTTCCGTCGACCATTGTGTCTGATCGAGATGCGCGGTTTACTTCGCATTTCTGGAGGAGTCTTCAGGCAGCTTTGGGTACCAAGACAGATTTCAGCACTGCTTTTCATCCGCAAACCGATGGGCAGACCGAGAGAGTCAACTGTATTCTTGAGGATATGCTTCGATGTTGTATACTAGACTTTGGAGGCAGCTGGGAAAGGCATTTACCTTTGGTGGAATTTGCCTACAATAACAGTTTTCAGGGCAGTATCGGGATGGCGCCGTACGAAGCTTTGTATGGCAGGAAGTGCAGAACTCCTGTGTGTTGGTATGAAGTAGGGGAGCGTCAGTTGTTTGGTCCTGAGCTTGTGCAACTAACTTCTGAGAAGATTGATCTGATCAGGAAAAGGTTGGTGGAAGCTCAGAGCAGGCAGAAAAGCTATGCAGACAACCGGAGAAGGGACCTTGAGTTTGAGGTTGGTGACTTCGTCTTTCTGAAGGTATCGCCCAGCAAAGGTGTGGTTCGATTTGGCAAAGGCGGGAAGTTAGCCCCGAGGTTTATAGGCCCGTATAAGATATTGAAAAGGATCGGGAAAACTGCTTACCGGCTTGAATTACCGGAAGAGTTGTCTCAGGTGCACAATGTCTTTCATGTGTCTATGTTGAGAGGTTATATTCCGGACCCGAGTCATCATTTGCCTGAAGTGCCGGAAGGTTTGCAGTTAGACCTGAATTACATCGAGTCTCCTGTTGAGATTGTTGATCGTCGAGAGAAAGTCTTGAGGAATAAGACGATACCGATGGTCAAGGTAGTCTGGAGAAACCACTTGGTTGAAGAGGCTACTTGGGAGTCTGAGGAGAGGATGTTGAAGGACTATCCTGAGCTTTTTGCTTGATTGTATCTTTGTTTCTTCTTGTGTGAGTGTTGTATGTTTTATTTTCCTCGCTCTTGATTGTAGTTCCGGGGACGGAACTATTCTAAGGAGGGAGTGCTGTAATACCCTGATTTTTCAATAAATGAAAAATTATTTATTTTGCACGTGTTGTGCACGTGCAATATTTTGTTTGGATTATTTTATCATAATGTGTATAATTATTTAATATATTTTTTCTCAAATTATTTGTGCAAAAGCCTTTCTTTAAAAAGCCTTATTTGATTTAATTAAAAAAGCCTTTCTTAAAAAGCCCAAATGTATTTTATTTTATTTATTTTTATAAACTAGTTTTGGCCCACAAAGAAAGCCCATGAATTAATTTATTTTAATTAAACTTGTCATGTAGAAGACTTTTTTTAACAAACTATTTTTATACAAATTTAAGAAGGTACAAATTTGGCCTAGTTGCATGCACGTGCACTACACGTACACGTGCAATGCACACTCATTATGGGAGGCCGGGTATCATTCTTTTTGGAGGGATTTTTGATTTTGGGTGTGGAGAACATGGTGGTAGTTTCTTAGGAGTGGGTAGTTTTCCTAACTCCTACTTTGATCCAAGCCCTCCATCCAACAACTACCCAAGCAATCTTGGCCCTCCATTCCCCTCATTTTTTTGTATAAATACCCCCCCCCCCCCTCTCATGGCTAATTTTGATATGCAAAGTATAATTTCCAAGTTATAGTATTGTAGTGATTGTGTGAGATATAAAGATAGAGAGTTGTGTGGGCTTTTGTGCTTGGAGTGGCCGGCATCACTAAGGAGGGGAAGCTTTCGGTTGGTGCAAGGAGAAGCATTCGGCATTGGTTTGGAGGCTTGGAGCTTGAGTGCTTTGGCTAGGAGGAGGTGCTTTCATCTACAAGGACTTGTTGCTTTTTGTGTTTCTCTCCATTTAAGGTGGGTAAAACATTTTATATTTCTAATGTAGGATCCATGCAAGTTTTATTGTCAACACTATACATGAAAAATACTAATAAGAGCCCACTTTAATTGAAAAGTTAGTATATGAATGGATTGAAATGATGTGATTAATTTGTGTGTGTAATTCTAGCATGAAATTAATTATTTGTAGAACTTTCTATGATGATTAGTTTAATCGAATGATGGTGGAATATGCCTAGTTTGATGTGTGAAAATCTCCATTAAATTGTTTGTTAATTGAATGGTTGAAACACGAAATTGACTAAGGAAATGACACACTTTAAAATTTGAATAGGGAGTTTGCTTGAATGTTTGAGTTGTAAATATGTTAATTCAAGAGTAGTGGTATATTTTGTGACATAAATGAACCAATGAAATTGCTTGTTGTCATCAAAATAGAACTACCCAAAAATTAGTATTTTGAGTTTTACCTATTCATGTGCTAAATAAATCCTCTTGTTAATATGAGTATGGAAAAATCCAAAGAGGTGTGTGGTGTGAATATAGATTAATAACAGTGAATTATTATAAGAGAATTGTGAAAGAAAAGGGGATTAGAAGGCTAATTGTTTATTTCAATGTCGAAAATAAAAGAAATAATAGACTTAATGAGTAACTCATTGATTTATGGGAAGAAATATATTTTTATAGTACAAAAATTATTTTTATATTACTGGTTTGAGTGAAAACTAATCTGGAAGTTTTCAGTAAATTTTACCAAAACAATAAGAAACTATGGTTATATGAACATCGAGTTATATTTTTTTTTACTGTACGAAAATAGCATGTATAGACTTTCGGTTGGGTTCTTGACAACCCGAGCCAGTGGCTCAGGCGGTCGTCGACTGCGGTTCGCGTCTTCGAGCGGTGCGGTTCGAATCCTGTGTTCACCACTTTTTTTACCAAAGGAGTATTAATATATACAATCTGTAACCGAACCATATACACTTAGTTGACTCCTCCTATACCGCTAGCACATGTTGGCCTGTTGGCGGGTGCTCTGGGCTCTTTCTCTACCGTGCTGGGTTCGATTCCTCCCTTTAGCACTTTATAAAAAATATTTTTTTTGTGAGATTGTGATGTCCAAAAAATGTGAGAAAAATATGGTAATTTTCATAAAAATACAAGGAATTTCGTGGGATTGAGTTGGGTATTATTTGAAGAAAATATAATGTAATTTGTGAACAAATGGTATAATTAAAGCTATGGTTCTAAGACACATACTTATGAAAATTTTTAGTTTATAAAGATAAATTGAAATGGATTTATTAGAAAGCAATTGGCAAAAAGAACTTTGTTGTGTGATATGATAAATTCTCACTTGTGAATATTGTGCAAATATGAAGTGTGAATGTTATGTAGTGATATTATGAAGTTGCATGGGTTCATGTATGATTATGAGACTTAGAAATCATGTTGATGAAAGAAAAAGAAATTGTTGGTTATAGATATGAATTTTTGTATTCATTATGGACTTATGAACAAAGTGTAATCATGAATTGAAAGAGAACATGCATGTGAGTTGAGAATTTGACATGGAAATTGTTATGAGATAAAGATTGTGAAATGAAATTTGAAATAGAGTAGCTAAGTCTCCCCGGCATTGAGAAACATGAATTGAGATGAAATTAGACCAAGGTTGGTCATGATGAAACAAATGAATAAGTCCGGTTGATGGAGAGGCTAACTCTAGAGATTATTTTGTTCATGATTTTTAAATTAAACTAAGGACTAGTACATAGTGAAGAGGTGATGAAAGTAGAAGAAAAACATGAGTATGGGGGCCATCGGATAGCGGTGTGAGAGCGATCCACAGGCTGCCTGCTTGATGCGTCAAGACATGGCGTGGGCGCTACTCCGGAATTATCGTCCCGTTGGCGACGCTCGTGGGATGTTCGAGTGGCTATGGGTGGTGCCATTGTTCCATGGCGGAGGCTGAATTGTCCATAAGTTGCCTGCTCGATGCGTCGTGACAGTGCGTGGGATTCCCCTCCAGGCTGCCTGGACATGGGCTCATAAATCATAGGACATCTAAGACACTACCGTAGTTACAGTAGTAGTTTAAGACATAACGGGGGATTGAACCCTATAAAGATGAAGAACGAATAAGGGCTTGCCCTCGGACTTATGTAGTATGGGATGCATAGAATCCGAACAAGTGTGCATTAGTGTCATGTAACATAATTAACTGCATTAAGGACTAAGTGCACAATCACAACACGACATCAATAGGGTAGTCCCTTTTAGTTTGAATGTGACAAGTTTGTGTTTGCTAAATATGAAATGTTAAGTTATACTATTTCCGGCATAGAGAGGATGGCCGTGTATAATGTTCGTCGGTTGAATAAACTGACGTACCCACAGTCTGATATGCAGGTAAATGTTATGTTAAAGATTAAAGAGGATTGGATGCTTAAAGATTATATCAAGCTGTTGTACTTGTATTCAATTGTTGTATTTTACTTCCGCTGTGCAAAAGAAAGATGTAATTTGATGTAATCTCTGATGTATGATGAAAAGTTTTAATTTCCCTGTAAAGTTGTGCTAAAGAAAGTGAAAAGATCCTGTAGAACATCTCGAATTCAGTGTATTTGGGATTCGGGGCGTTACAGACTCTCCATCCTTCTACTTCAAGTTTAGCAGAGCAAAACTTGTCTTTTCTGCCATTCGGCTCATCACGAAATGAGTGAGCAAACTCTCTTCGAGCTGGTCAAAGGAGAGGATCGAGTTGGAGGCGAGGTTGGAGTACAACTCTCGTGCCGAGCCCCATACGGTGGCAGGGAATGCTCAAAGAGGAGTGGATCCTATGCACTGTGAATCATCATGAGAATTTTGAACCCCCTCGATATGATCAACACGATCAGACTCATCATTCTAAATCTCAAAGGCAGGAGGCTTGAAGCTCCTCGGGACTGGAACTTAGAGGATGTAGGAGGAGAAAGGTGGGCTAACTGGATGATACCCTCGGTTGGACAGCCTCCCGTCTTCTCCTATCCGGGTGAGACGATCTTCCATCTTTTGCAAACACTTAAGGACGGTGTCTTCTCATCTCTCGGACCGGGTCGACCTGTAGGAATCTTCGTTCTCGGTCCCACTAGTGCAGTTGTCGTCGATATGGTATTCGTTCTGAGCTCCGCCTCGAAGAGCCTGGAGGACCTTATTTCGAAACTCTCGAAACTCAGCACACATCACCTGGCCTCCTTCTCCGTGACATTTGGGGGTCGACGATCCCTTAGGGCACGACTGCACTCATCTTCCTGATCGTAGGAGTAGTGACAGCTTCGGCTCGGAAGGTGGTTCGAGGGTCCTCCCTCATTTCTTGAGCATTTGAGGAAATTTCAAAGTTCGTCCTCGTTCTGTCGGTTGTTCATGATTTTTCCGGGGCCATTGGACCCTCGGTCCTCCACGCAACTGAATGTGAGGCACTCTGAACCGAACCCTGTAGGCACTCGACCCACTACTGTTGCGACCCTAGGGTGGCCTCCTGACTATGAAATGGATGAGGAGAAGGAAGAGGGGGGTCGGCTTATCACCCTGTGGTTGTAGTCTTCTTGGTTTGGGGGGCCATGGGAGAAGATGGCTACGGCATAGGATAGGAATCAAAGGCTGGATCGGTCTGTTTTCCCACAGACTACGACAATATGATGATGTTATTTTCTGGTGTGGGAGCAAGAGATGATGAGTTCTTTTGTTATATGGAAAACAGAGATTTCTGCCATTGATATGATCCTGATGAGAGGCTAATATGTGTCGAGGTATGTGGATATGATAGATGTTGGCCGCCGAGCACCTACAAAAAAGCCTGAAACACCCAGGAATATTGTCAGCGATAAGCCCTCCGATAATCAAGTTAGTAACCAGAAGTCAAAGTTGGGTTTAATTACTGAAATGGTGAGTACCTTTTGATGGTAGAAAGGGAGAAGTATTATAGACCTTGGACAGTGAGCCAAATAGAAAGAATCTATGATTGAGAAATCAGTTGTTCAATCCCTAATTTAGGGGGATTTGACTGACAACTGTGATTAGCTTGAAATCTCCCTCTGTTAGGTTGTGAACCCTGATTGCTGATCTGGGTGAACTAATGCACTTGGAAGAGTCCCATGTTGTTCTAGTAGGCCTGCTGCCAACATGAAATTACTATACTGCCCTTGGAAGCTTTAAGATGCAGGTTGAGATTGTACAACCTCAATAAGTTGTAATTTTCACCTGTATCACCAGTCAATCTGCTCCTGGAACTCGTTAACTCTTTAAAAACTAACTTTTTCAGAGTCCATGCTCATGACATGATATTGCTGTAGCAACGTGCAAACAAACAAGTTAAGAGCTCAAATCGTCATTCGAAACAAACTCTCACAACTGTTGGTAACCTTAAAATAACAAGTATGGAGTCCAGCCCCTCCAAGTGCTACTCCTGCAACTTGCCATAACAAGGATTCGAGGGGTCAATACTCTCACAATGGTTGGTAACCTTAAAATAACAAGTATGGAGTCCAGCCCCTCCAAGTGCTACTCCTGCAAATGCATAACTAGAGATGTCCGAACTACTCTCAGACAAAGAGCTACTGCTTAAAGGGGACAATAGATAATACTAGAACACTTAAAAGATTTTTTTATTTCACATCAACATGTCATTACAAGTCCAACAAGATACATCGAATGAGAAGATTAAAAAATTTACAAGTCTCCCACAGAGTCACCTCTACTCCCTCGAGACAAGGGGATTGTGGTACCCCGTATTTTCAAATATTATTTTAAAGATTTGAAAATGAATTAAAATGATTTTCTGGAGATTTAATAAATATTTTCTGAAGGTTTGTCTTTTTACACGTGCAAAACACGTGCAAATATTTTTGATGCAAATATCCAATTTTATATTTTATTAAATTCTCCTAATTATAATTGAGTCTATCCTAAATTTTGGGATTTTTCTGAATAAAGAAACTATTTTTATAAATACCTCGAAAGAGAAGGGCTTTTATGTAAAAGCCGTTTTGATCTCAAATAAATAATGAAATTTTGTTTTTACTGATTTTTCGGCTTTCCATGATCATCATTTAAATTAAAGTATATTTAAATTTTATTTGGAGTTGATTTGGTAAAGATTTATACAAATATGGTGTTTTTGCAAATATGAAATTTATGTAGAATCTTGTGCAAATATTTTTCTGGAAAGTAAAAGTCAAATATTTTGATTGGAAAATATAATATGTATTATTAGATATTATTTCTGATTTTTCTGGATTTTTATGAATATTTTATGATGTATTTGCAGAAATTACAAAAGGGAGGGCTTTTGTGCAAAATTGCCACCCTGAGTTGTAAATCTAAATTTTTCTTATTTACTGGGCTGTACTGGATTGATGGAAAACTCAGTGATAAAAAGATTTGATTTTTTTTTGATTTAGTTAACCTATTTCAACTAAGAGAGGGTTATATATGTAAAGTTATATTTTGGAAGGATTCTTTTGCAAAAGTGTTTCAAAACCCTATTCCTTTCAATCCCAGCCTGTATAAAAGAGGGTGTGCAGCCGTCATTCACTGCACAACACAAGTTTTACTATATTTCTATTTTTCTTGGTGATTGAAGAGGAGATCTTAGACTCTTTGCAAAAGAGGGGATTCTTCATTTTGCTTCGTGATATTCGCTTGATCTCTCCAACTATGTGAGTGACATTGTTTTGTTTTATTTTGTTTTGTGTAGGTTGTAGGTGAGTGATATAATTGTTTGGTTATTTTGTTTGTTTCTCTTTGATTTGTGTGTGTCATATGAGAATGATATGAATATTTAGATTGATTTGGATGTTAAATATATTGGATGGATGAAAAATTGGATCTTTGAGAAGAACTCTAGATATTCGCATGTGAATGATTTTAGATTGTTGGTAACCTAATATAAATTGTGAGTAGACTTTTCTTTTGGATTATTGATTTGATTAAGTTTGACATATGTTATGTATTAATTAAATTAAAGATGAGATTTTTGGACTATTGGTGAGTTGGATAAAAACAACTTGACCATGTGGAGGATAAATTTGTTTGCTTATGAATCAACTATAGAAAATAGTTGAGATTGAGTTGAGGAATTTTATGAATGATTTATGGTGTAGAAGACCATGTTTTGAGGATTTGAATTATGAGGATTTAAATTGGGGATTTGTGATTTTTGTAAAAGATGTTGTTTAAATTTGGATTTCTCAAATGCTAAGTTTAGATCTAATTATTTTGGTATTAATAAGATTTGGAAAAATAAAAGAAAGTTATTTTGATATATGTCTGATTCCTAAAAACCCTAGTTTTGACATGCGCACAACCTAAACTATGCAGTCTGTAGGCCGACAGTCGACTGGCATGACCTTCAGTCGACTGGTACGACCCGGCTGCTATGATCTTTAACTTTCTTGAAAATCCATTCTGGACAGTCGACTTAGGACCTTTTCAGTCGACTGGTATTCTAAGAATTTATTTTTCAAAGTTATTGTTGATTCCTTTCTAGACAGTCGACCTATGACAATTTTAAGTCAACTTAAAACACTCTGGTAAGTCGACTTATGACTTCTATAAGTCAACTTAAAACACTCTGGTAAGTCGATTTATGACTTCTATAAGTCAACTTAAAACACTCTGGTAAGTCGACTTATGAATTCTATAAGTCAACTTAAAACACTCAGGTAAGTCGACTTATGACTTTTATAAGTCAACTTATAACACTTAGCTTATTTTCTTAAAATCATGGAATTTTCTTTCTGGACAGTCGGCTTATGCTTTCTATAGTCGACTTATACTGATGTATTCTTATAATTTTGAATGTTCTTTCAAATGATTTATTCTCTAGATGTTTAGATCTATAACTTATTATTTTATACCCTATCTTCTATTGAACTTGTGTTTCAAGATGTTAAGTTGAGCAGTTTATGAAGTAAGATTTGTTGAGATATTTGAGTTTGAGTCTCTAGAGGGTGTGTGTGACCCTAGTATGCCGGCGGTTGAGTTCATTATGTTTAGGCTTGTTGAGGCATTTTAGTTGTTCAGTTGCTGAGTTAAGTCCGGTGGGGTACACCAACTTTAGGAGATTCGTTAAGTAATTAAATAACCTAAAAATGATAAGGACAGGCACTAGTGGTGATATGATACTTTCTTTTTTGCTATTCAGTTTTCCTAAGAATCCACAAATACTATCTGTTTGCCCCCACACCAGATTTAGCGGCAACAGATTGGCGCCGTCTGTGGGAAACTAACGAATAGCAACCTCCCCTCTTTCCGTTGGTCAGATCTTCTCCAGCCATGCCTCCTAGGAAAGTCAGATCAAGAGGGTCCAACCGAGGACCCAACCCCGATCAGCAACAAGACATTCCCATCCAACCCGCTCCGCAGCAAGGGCAACTTCCTCCTCCAGCGTAAGACCCACTCCAACAGGACCTGCCTCCTCCGCAGAATCAACAACCTCCTAAGGGTCCCAATCCGCAGAAACAACCTCTCCATCCGGACCACGTCTCCATCCACAACGCCTCTTCGGATTCTATGGCCTCCTATAATCCCCGATCTTCCGACCTCTGCAACACCATCCTCAATCGGCAGAAGGATGAGGATCTTCGCCGCCGTCTGGATAAAAAGCAGGCCCGAGAGGGAGCCTCCCGCCAACACCGTCCGGATAAGCAATCTCCTCACCGCTGAGACAACAGAAGGTCCCCAATCCGAAGGGGTCGGAGAGAGTCCCCCGAGCATCACAGGAGAAGACCCCTTTCCCCTGCCGGTCGGCACCATCATAGGAACGATGAGGCACCCATCACCCGTGCCGAGTTCCAGCAGCTTCAAGCAACCGTCCTACAAGCTCTCAATCTCCGTCCCAACACCAATGCTCCCAAGATCCCCTCTCCTCCTCCGGTCCGAAGTCCTCGCCGACAGTCCCCAACTCCACCTCCAGCTCCTAGCAACTCCCGGCATATGCAAAGTCCTCGCCACTCCAGGAGCTACCGTCGTCGTAGCCCCCGCTCTCCCTCGTACGAAGACGAGTCTAGAGGCTCGGCTGATTACCGTCGAAGGGATGACACTGTATACCGCCGTCTCCATGAGATGGAGAGGCGCTTGGGTCAGTTAGACCGAAAAGAAGAGCTTAGAGGAAGGACTCTTCGTCCTAGCAGACCTCCTTTTTCCCGAATCATAATGGATGCACCTGTACCAATCGGCTTCAAGCCTCCTCAATTTAAGACCTACTCCGGGGAGACTGACCCCGTCGATCACATCGAGAGCTTCAAGACCCTAATGCTCATCCATCAAGCTTCCGATGCTCTGCTCTGTAAAACCTTCCCCGCAACTCTCAAGGGTCCAGTTCGAGAATGGTACTCTCGCCTTGCCCCATCCTCAATATTCTCCTACGAGCAATTCGAGACCCTCTTCGTCACCCATTTTTGTAAGTAGCCGTAGAACTGAGAAGACCAGCATCTCGCTACTGTACCTCCACCAGAAGAAGGGTGAGAAGTTGAGAGACTATGTGAAGAGGTTCACATCCGAAGCCAGGTCCATAGCATCCCTCGACCAGTCGGTCGTTGCAGCAGCATTTCAATCCAATGTCCTCAATCCCAACCTCCGCTCCTCCCTCGCCAAGAAGCCCCCACAGAACCTCTCTGACCTCCTCCTCCGGAGTGAAAAGTATATTCGGGCCGAAGAAGCCGAGCACCGCCCCAACTTGGAGGGGTCTTCCTCCGGGTTTAAGAGAAAGGGAACAGAAGAGGAAGGAGCCAAGAAGCTCCAGAAGGATAATGCCGGCCAGCGCCGACCTCCCCCTAGATTCGAGAAATTTGCTCCTCTCACCACCAATGTCTCTACCATTCTGATGGAAGTTGAGAAGGAATGGATCATACCCCCTGCTCTGAGGATGAACACCCCCGCCAAGAAAAGGGATAAAAAGAAGTGGTGCCGTTATCATCGGGACCATGGCCACGACACCAATGATTGTCGGGCCTTGAAGAATGAAATAGAAGCCCTCATCCAGAGGGGACAGCTGACCAGATTCGCGAGAAAGGACCGAGCCGACCTTCCTCCCCCGCCCCGGGGGGCTAACAAGCGTCCTGAGCGTGATGAAACGCCAGACTTCGAAGAGGAGCGTGTCCTAAACCTCATTCATGGGGGCCCAATGGGGGGCTCCTCCAACTCCTCTCGAAAGGCATTTATAAGAGAAGTCAATTCGGTCCGCGCCACCCCTCCTCCTAAAGGTCTCGGAGTGCCCGTCACATTTTCAGATGAAGACCTCGAGGGCGTCCGAACCCCTCACTGTGACGCACTCGTCATCAACCTCCACATGGCGAACTTCAAAGTGGAGAGGATCCTAGCGGACAATGGCAGCTCCGTTAACCTCCTCTTCCTTGCCGCTTTCAAGGGCCTCAAACTCTCCCGAGATAGACTCAAGTCCGCCGGCTACACGCTCCATGGGTTCACGGGAGTGCCAGTGACTATTGAAGGGGTGATCACCCTCGACGTAACCGCTGGCAAAAATCCTACTACCCGAACGGAGGCGATGGATTTTATGGTTGTGGATGTCCCTGCAGCTTACAATGTCATCGTAGGCCGACCCGGCCTAGCAGCTCTAGAAGCCGTTCCTTCGGCGTACCATCTTAAGATGAAATTCCCCACCTGGACCGGAGTAGGGGAAGTAAGGGGCAATCAAGAAACGGCCCGTAAGTGCTACATGACCTCTACCGTCGGTCCAGTCCTCTCCCTAGAAACTCTGGAAATCCCCCAAGATGTAGCCCGACCGACGTCCGAGCCAGTGGATGAGTTGGAGGAAGTGCTCTTCTCTGAGCAGGACCCGAGCCGAAAGTTCTTTGTTAGCAAGACCCTCCCCTCCGCCCTATGCTCCGACATAGTCCAGTGCATCCGAAGGAACCGAGACCTCTTTGTTTGGTCAGCTGCAGACATGCCCGGAATCTTCGAAGAGCTCCTAGTCCATCACCTCAGAGTTGCCCCGGGGTCCAAACCGGTCCAGTAGAAGAGGCGCAAGTTCACTCCCGAGCGCCAATTAGCTATAAAAGAGGAGGTGGATAAGCTCTTGAAGGCCCGGTTCATACAGGAGGTAAACTATCCCGAGTGGTTGTCAAATGTAGTAATGGTGAAGAAGTCCAATGGAACTTGGAGGATTTGTATCGATTTCACCGATCTCAACAAGGCTTGCCCCAAGGACCCTTTCCCTCTTCCGAGTATTGACACTCTGATTGATGCCACCTCGGGTCATGAACTCCTCAACTTCATGGATGCCTTCTCAGGCTACAATCAGATCCGGATGTTCCCTCCGGATATCCCGAAGACCTCATTTGTGACCGACCAAGGCCTCTATTGCTACAGAGTTATGCCTTTCGGTTTGAAAAATGCAGGCGCCACATACCAACGCCTTGTCAACAAGGTTTTCCAAGCTCAAATCAGCCGTAATATGGAAGTATATGTTGACGACTTGCTTGTAAAAAGCATCCGAGGTCCCGATCATGTAACCGACCTCCAAGAGGCGTTTGATGTTCTGAGAAAGCACAACATGAGACTCAATCCGAACAAGTGTGCGTTCGGCGTCTCGTCAGGAAAGTTCCTCGGCTTCATGGTCAGCCAACGAGGAATTGAAGCAAACCCTGAGAAAATCAAGGCCATATTAGACATGGCCCCTCCCAAGAATGTTAAGGAAGTTCAGAGGCTAACAGGCCGCTTGGCCGCCATAGGGCGCTTTCTTTCGAAGTCCGGGAAGAAATGCCTCCCCTTTTTCAAGGCCCTCAGGGGGGCTAAAGGTTTCGAATGGGGTCAACAGCAACAGGAGTCGTTTGACCAGCTCAAGGCTTACCTCGTCAATCCTCCCTTCCTCAGCAAACCAATTCCTGGCGAACCCCTCTACTTCTACCTAGCAGCCTCCGAGCAGACCCTCAGTGCTGTTTTAGTAAGGGAAGAAGACTGGGCTCAAAAGCCCATCTACTATGTAAGCAAGGTACTTCGAGATGCCGAGCTCCGCTATCCGAGAATAGAAAAGATGGCTTATGCCCTGGTGATGGCCGCAAGAAAGCTACGTCCGTATTTTCAATCCCATTCGGTGGTCGTCCTTATCGACCAACTGCTAAAGCAGGTCCTCCACAAGCTAGAGACCTCGGGTCGCCTTATGAAGTGGTCTATCGAGCTGAGCTAGCATGATATAACCTATCAGCCTCGGACCGTGATCAAGGCTCAGGCCTTAGCAGAATTCATAGTTGAAAGTACCATCCCCGAGTTTAGCCAAGCAATGAAGGGGCCACCTGTCTGGTCGGTCTATGTGGATGGATCCTCCTGTAACGAGGGAAGCAGAGGCGGGGTCATTCTGTGTAACCCCTGTTTCCGATTATACGGATTTCCATGTATTCTTGTATTTCAAATTCCGTATAATCATTCCGATGCATTTATAGCCTTTTAAAATCTACTATTGAAACCCAAATTTATCTTGTCTCTCCTCTTTTCAGTTTGAAGCCCATCTCTTGTTGGAATTTAGCCCAACATCCTGATTATTTTATTTAAATATTTTGAGCTCCTTTTTAAGCCCAAGCCCACTAACCCAGAACCCATTACCCCTATGTTGTACAGAATCAAGTCTATACACACATCCGTATACAACTTTTCAACTTTTCCCCACAATCCCGTAACCACTCCCCCACTCCCGTTAACAACTCACCCACTCCCGTTTCTCTCTCCCTCTCTCCCCGTTCTCTCTCCCCCTTCTTCTCTGTTAAATCAAAACCCAACAAACAGATCGTCTCCCTCCCTTCGACTCCTTCTTCCTCCATTCCGCCGCTCGCAGTCTCCCCGTCACCATTCCCCTTCGCTAGGAGCTCCACCTGAGGCCATCGCGACCACCTCAGACAGCCGCACACCCCCATCGCACTTGCCACTCGAGCCCGTCGCTGACGCCGACCGCCTCAGCCACCGCAGAGCCGCGCCCTCCTGCTGCCTTCACCACTCGAGACCCAATCGAATCCCTCCACCTCAGATCGTTGCCGCCATTGCCATCGAACTTCACATCCACCATCGACCAGCACTGTCCCCGCCTCATCTCCACCGTCGTCATCAAATTCCATCGCCAGCACCGTCGCCCCCATTCCGCTCCGCTGTCAACCCCATCGAAGAGCCACCATTGCCAAAACTCCGAAGAACTCCATCGAACCCATTGAAGCGTTGCCAACTCCCGCTCCGTCGACCACCACAGTGCACCACCTGCCTTCGCACCATCGCCTCGCCGCCTCCAACACCATCCTCTCCGTTCGCCATCGACCACCGAAGCTCCATCACCATTGTCGAAGCTTCACTCCGTGCACCCCGAAGCCACCGCAGTACCCATCACACTCGTCGCCTCCGTCGAAGACCCCGAACTTCGCCATTCGCGTCCTCCCCTGTTTCGAGCGCGAAACAGAGCCCTCTCATCTGAGCTCCGCCGCTGTCGTCGCCTCCCCGCCACCGTGCCGCCGTCGTGAGTGTCTTCGCCGTTCCCTTCCGCACCCTCTCTCTCTCACTCCGTGTCGAAGCAGACGAAGAAGAAGAACGAAGAAGAAGAAGACAGCTGTTTGTGGGGATTGAATCTGGCCCTTTCGATCGCTTCAAGATCCGCGCGCCTTGATCCGTGTTCACTGTTCTGCCACAGCCGATCCGAGACCGCTGTTCCGTGTTCTGGATCCGATCCCGTGTGAAGAAAGGTACTGATTGGATACTCTCGCTGTTCTGTGTTCTACCCGCGCCAGATCGAGCCGCTGTTTTGCTGTTTTGGGCTGATCTTTGTGGGGAAATCAGCTCTTTGTTGCTTGCTTTTGGAGTTCTTCGTACGTACTTTACACGTACCTCTTGGGATTGTTCCCCGGGATACTGATCCCGTTATTCTGTCTTCAATTTTATCATCGTCAACTAACAGGCAAGTCCACTTGAACTCTCTTATTTATTCTAGTTCAAGCTTATTGATCTCCTGCAAGTAGTTCCATTTTTAATCATCTTAAATTGCCTTGTGTCCAGTCTCGTTAGGAGTATTGAGGGTTTACACGAGCTAACCCGACATACTCTTGACCTCTTATAATTGACCATTGACTCAAACCTAAGCCCATATAGATATAATCGAAATGAATAAAATGAATAGAATTGTGTACAAAAGGAAATGAATGGTAATTGTATACATTGATTGAATGAGACAATGGTGATTGGATTAATGACTTCATAAAGTGGATTGTACACAGAAATGACATTCTAATCGTTATATGACATTGTAATGGGTTCCATAATTTGTAGTAGCACATTAATTGCCACTTGAATGAACATATATGTGATGTCTTTTTATAAGTTACTGCTGCATTGTCTGCATTGTACTGAGGTTTCGACCCAGTTATAATTGGAATCGGTTTAAATAATAAAAAGAGAATTGTTGTTCTAAATTTATTACTTCATGTTTATTATTTAGCAATGCATCATGTTGCTGCATTATTATCGTCTCCTTGACATTATTATATACACATTTACATGGACATGAATGATTTAATAAGATACTAAACAAGCCGGGGTTTATAAGGGTTGACCTAGTAGTGGGAAATCTCAGAAAATGTACTCGAGGGCCTATATTGAAATGGTATTGAAATGGAAGTAGAAGTAATGAATGTGAATGAATGAATGAAAATGGTAAATGATTGTTATTGAAACCGAGTACACGCTCTGTAGACCCCACCATTATGTCTCAAACGTACACTGTTTTGCGTGCACCGAATCTGTAGTATGGGATGCAGTAGTACGTGCACTAGATAGGAGAAATGACACTCTAATGAACATAAATTGACATATATGTATATTTTATTAAGACCATTGTTATTACTGCCATTATTGTCATCGTATATTTGATCTTGATTCATATTCCTTCAAGTAACATGTTCCTTTACTCTCTGCCTTCACTACTTGCTGTCCGTACTTGCTCTAAAGACAATTTATTATTT
The DNA here is from genome assembly GCA_017893485.1 of Hemerocallis citrina. Taxonomy (NCBI): domain Eukaryota; kingdom Viridiplantae; phylum Streptophyta; class Magnoliopsida; order Asparagales; family Asphodelaceae; genus Hemerocallis; species Hemerocallis citrina. The sequence goes on from CM030359.1 coordinate 282,908,926, forward strand.
CTTTTTAGATAATCAAGCACTTGTGCACAAAGAGAATTTTTAGGAGACATTGATAAGCAGATCTTCTACAATTGGAGCAGAAGTCTATCGAGTTATTTGGTAAGTCTTTATATTCCAGAATTGGTTATTGAACTTCATTCCCGTTTATGTGATTATTATGTTTCCTGTGTGGTTGTGATTCATTTTTCTTATATTGTTGATTAAGACTGGTACAGCTTATGGATGATATGAGTTGGTATACTTATATCATTCGCTGGGCCTCAGTTACGGGCTCGTATTCCCGTATTCTGGGAAGCGGGGCGTGACAGGTTTTTAGTGGTATCAGAGCCCAGGTTAGACTCTAACTATGTTGGAGTTTAGCTGGTTTGACTAATGTGTTAGTCATGTTTGACTAATGTGTTAGTCAAGTTCGGTTCTAGCCAGTCTAACTCAATAATATGCACACCACGTTAATCACATGAACATGAATAACCAACATATGATCTGGATACTCCTCTCATTTGGATTCCTCTTTGATCTCTTCTTATTCAAGTCTTTCAATCCTTGGTTCGTTCCGCCCCTTGCAGTCCTCACATTCATTGATTCTTCATTGGGCATAGATTTTATTCTTTTGTGCCCATATTCATTTGATTCTGAAGTTGTCCATTCTTTTCTTCCCGCTTGGTTCGTCAATCGGCATCGGAGGATCTTCAAGGACATGTTAGAGGCTCGTTTAACTTCTATGATATTGTATATTTTTATGATATATTTATTGTGTAAATTTGCTACATTGCATATTTACTTTCTCATTCATATTTGCATTATGTTTATGCATGTATTTCATTCCGTGCTCTCTCTACTTTTATAAATCATTTCCACTACTGCTATTTTGTACTATTGTGTTTGATGTCTATAATTTATATATCTGTTTTGATATTCTATTGAGTGGCTTTTAACTTCATTTCTTACTTTTCTACTATTTTTACATCACGAATTTCAAAGCATACATCATACTTAAATTTAATGTCATATATCTATGTGTATATGGGAGGTTACATTTTCCATTTTACCATTTCGGTGCAATCTAATATCAAGATGGCAAGTATGCAACTCGATGTCAATGGAGGCAAATTGCAACTGGATATCGGCGAGGCAAAGTGTGCAGCCGAATATCCGGACGGCAACTTGAAACCTGATGTCGTGAAGGCAAACATGCAACTTGATGTTAAAGATGCAAGATTTTCTAAGTATTTGCTAATTTATATTTCAAGACAATTTTTACTTATATAATGAAGCTATTGGTAAAGAAATATTTTCTTTGTGATATTTTGTTTATACAATTACACTTTATGTTTCCATACAATTTGAACTAGCATAGTTGATTTTACCCTATTTTGTGTTTACAACTTATTTTTACACTATGTTAAGATTGAGTACATTAATCATGGTATAAGTCTTCATTATTTTGTGAATTACTGTTTATTGTCACCGTTTTCTAATTCTTTAATCTTTAGATTCTCACTTAATTTTGTTTCCACGTCCTAATTAATGATTTGACACTTACTTTTGTAATATTTAATGGACTCCTTTTTAAGTCTTCTTGCATATATATATTTTAGTCTATTTTGCTCGTTACTTTTTTTGTCTTTTCGAGTATTGATTATAATGTCAACATTCAATAATTATTATATGTCTTTTCATTCATTGTTATTAATATATTTCTCACCTAGCTAAATTTATTCGTATTTCTAATTTTCTATGTATCTTGATGGGTTATTTTCCCAAAATTATTTTTTTAGTTGTGTTCCTCTGTTGTTTGTATGATTACCAACATTTTTATATTTGGGTTTGAATTCTTAATGAATAGTCTCCTATTTTCTTACGATTGGTAATTAATGGTGTATTTTGAATTCACTTTTCATTTATATTGATCGACTTTATATATTCTTGTTTGATTTATTTTTAGACTCGATAAACCAGATTCTTACCTTGTTTTATAATGTTATTATTATTGTTATGTTTTTCGTTATTATTATTGATATCATTATTATTATTGATATTGCCGTTGTTATTGTTACTGTTGTTTGCATTATTTTATTATTACTGTTGTTAATAATGAATTACTTTCGTACAAAAAAAAAATAAAATAAAAATTGTTGAACCAAATCATATTCTGTTTTACATTATTATTTTTACCGGTATTGTTAATATTTTATTATTATTGGTGTTATTATTGGTATTTTTGTTGAAGCCAAAATTTCATATACACTTGATTGCACTATTTATTAATATTTAACTTGAGCTCAGACCCTTGTTCCTGCACATATGTATCTTTCCGTGTACTTTCTGTATTTAAGATTTTTATAGCTTCCTTTCACTTTCAAATTCTTTTCAGCAAGTTACATTTTCAATTGATCGGATTTAAAAAATATATATATATATATTATTCTGGTTTCTAATAAACTTTTTATTTCATCTGACTATCTGAAAATTTTATTTATTTCGAACAACGGCGTATTTTAATTTTATTTTACATTTTAAGTGATCGAATATTTATATCATATATTACTACTGTTTGGATTATTTTAGTAAATCTATTAAAACTCACTTTTCCATTCTCACACATATGTGCATATTGTTATTATATCCATTTATGCTATTATTATTATTATCATTATTATTTTTATTGTTTTTGTTATTATTCTTATTATTATTAATATTATTGTTATTATCACTATTATTTTATTGTTAGCAGTGTTGATATTTTGTTATTATTTTTGTTATTGGTATTATTATGTTTGTCGTTACTATTACTATTATTTTGTTTTGAGCCCGAACATGCTCCATTTTATGTACTTTTCACTATATGATTTAATGTATATTTTAAAAAAAAAATCCTATAGCCTATTTCCTTATTGGATTTAAACCTGTTATTTGATTTACAACCCAATTCTCCTACCCATTTTAGTCTTGATCTATAACATATCTTTTGATCATTTAAAAATTGAAGACAAACTTTATACTCATCCTGCATTGTTTAATTATATATTTCTTGAGCTCATACTGTCCTTGATCATGGTGTCTCATTCTTGTCTTCCTGCTCGGTTCGTTGATTGGTGTCATGTGGCCTACAGCGACATGTATGTTGCATGGCACATCACCATCAGAGTTGCGCAGCGAAAGCGTGGTGAACCCATAACCCACAGGTCCCATGATCCTCTTGTTGTTCCTTCTCCTTTGCATCGTTCATATCGTGTTCATCTTTTTCACTTGTTATCTTTTGTCAATTTATTATTCGACATCGATCTTATTCAATGTCATTTTCTTATCCTGATACTCCCATCACTTGAGTCTTTTTTGATTTTCCTGCCTTGTTATTTCATAAGTTGTTTCTGTTTTGTCCTACCGCCTGCCATAATGAATTTCGAGGACGAAATTCTTCTTGTAAGGTGGGTAGGATTTGTAACCCCTGTTTCCGATTATACGGATTTCCATGTATTCTTGTATTTCAAATTCCGTATAATCATTCCGATGCATTTATAGCCTTTTAAAATCTACTATTGAAACCCAAATTTATCTTGTCTCTCCTCTTTTCAGTTTGAAGCCCATCTCTTGTTGGAATTTAGCCCAACATCCTGATTATTTTATTTAAATATTTTGAGCTCCTTTTTAAGCCCAAGCCCACTAACCCAGAACCCATTACCCCTATGTTGTACAGAATCAAGTCTATACACACATCCGTATACAACTTTTCAACTTTTCCCCACAATCCCGTAACCACTCCCCCACTCCCGTTAACAACTCACCCACTCCCGTTTCTCTCTCCCTCTCTCCCCGTTCTCTCTCCCCCTTCTTCTCTGTTAAATCAAAACCCAACAAACAGATCGTCTCCCTCCCTTCGACTCCTTCTTCCTCCATTCCGCCGCTCGCAGTCTCCCCGTCACCATTCCCCTTCGCTCGGAGCTCCACCTGAGGCCATCGCGACCACCTCAGACCGCCGCACACCCCCATCGCACTTGCCACTCGAGCCCGTCGCTGACGCCGACCGCCTCAGCCACCGCAGAGCCGCGCCCTCCTGCTGCCTTCGCCACTCGAGACCCAATCGAATCCCTCCACCTCAGATCGTTGCCGCCATTGCCATCGAACTTCACAACCACCATCGACCAGCACTGTCCCCGCCTCATCTCCACCGTCGTCATCAAATTCCATCGCCAGCACCGTCGCCCCCATTCCGCTCCGCTGTCAACCCCATCGAAGAGCCACCATTGCCAAAACTCCGAAGAACTCCATCGAACCCATTGAAGCGTTGCCAACTCCCGCTCCGTCGACCACCACAGTGCACCACCTGCCTTCGCACCATCGCCTCGCCGCCTCCAACACCATCCTCTCCGTTCGCCATCGACCACCGAAGCTCCATCACCATTGTCGAAGCTTCACTCCGTGCACCCCGAAGCCACCGCAGTACCCATCACACTCGTCGCCTCCGTCGAAGACCCCGAAGCTTCGCCATTCGCGTCCTCCCCTGTTTCGAGCGCGAAACAGAGCCCTCTCATCTGAGCTCCGCCGCTGTCGTCGCCTCCCCGCCACCGTGCCGCCGTCGTGAGTGTCTTCGCCGTTCCCTTCCGCACCCTCTCTCTCTCACTCCGTGTCGAAGCAGACGAAGAAGAAGAACGAAGAAGAAGAAGACAGCTGTTTGTGGGGATTGAATCTGGCCCTTTCGATCGCTTCAAGATCCGCGCGCCTTGATTCGTGTTCACTGTTCTGCCACAGCCGATCCGAGACCGCTGTTCCGTGTTCTGGATCCGATCCCATGTGAAGAAAGGTACTGATTGGATACTCTCGCTGTTCTGTGTTCTACCCGCGCCAGATCGAGCCGCTGTTTTGCTGTTTTGGGCTGATCTTTGTGGGGAAATCAGCTCTTTGTTGCTTGCTTTTGGAGTTCTTCGTACGTACTTTACACGTACCTCTTGGGATTGTTCCCCGGGATACTGATCCCGTTATTCTGTCTTCAATTTTATCATCGTCAACTAACAGGCAAGTCCACTTGAACTCTCTTATTTATTCTAGTTCAAGCTTATTGATCTCCTGCAAGTAGTTCCATTTTTAATCATCTTAAATTGCCTTGTGTCCAGTCTCGTTAGGAGTATTGAGGGTTTACACGAGCTAACCCGACATACTCTTGACCTCTTATAATTGACCATTGACTCAAACCTAAGCCCATATAGATATAATCGAAATGAATAAAATGAATAGAATTGTGTACAAAAGGAAATGAATGGTAATTGTATACATTGATTGAATGAGACAATGGTGATTGGATTAATGACTTCATAAAGTGGATTGTACACAGAAATGACATTCTAATCGTTATATGACATTGTAATGGGTTCCATAATTTGTAGTAGCACATTAATTGCCACTTGAATGAACATATATGTGATGTCTTTTTATAAGTTACTGCTGCATTGTCTGCATTGTACTGAGGTTTCGACCCAGTTATAATTGGAATCGGTTTAAATAATAAAAAGAGAATTGTTGTTCTAAATTTATTACTTCATGTTTATTATTTAGCAATGCATCATGTTGCTGCATTATTATCGTCTCCTTGACATTATTATATACACATTTACATGGACATGAATGATTTAATAAGATACTAAACAAGCCGGGGTTTATAAGGGTTGACCTAGTAGTGGGAAATCTCAGAAAATGTACTCGAGGGCCTATATTGAAATGGTATTGAAATGGAAGGAGAAGTAATGAATGTGAATGAATGAATGAAAATGGTAAATGATTGTTATTGAAACCGAGTACACGCTCTGTAGACCCCACCATTATGTCTCAAACGTACACTGTTTTGCGTGCACCGAATCTGTAGTATGGGATGCAGTAGTACGTGCACTAGATAGGAGAAATGACACTCTAATGAACATAAATTGACATATATGTATATTTTATTAAGACCATTGTTATTACTGCCATTATTGTCATCGTATATTTGATCTTGATTCATATTCCTTCAAGTAACATGTTCCTTTACTCTCTGCCTTCACTACTTGCTGTCCGTACTTGCTCTAAAGACAATTTATTATTTCTTTTTAGATAATCAAGCACTTGTGCACAAAGAGAATTTTTAGGAGACATTGATAAGCAGATCTTCTACAATTGGAGCAGAAGTCTATCGAGTTATTTGGTAAGTCTTTATATTCCAGAATTGGTTATTGAACTTCATTCCCGTTTATGTGATTATTATGTTTCCTGTGTGGTTGTGATTCATTTTTCTTATATTGTTGATTAAGACTGGTACAGCTTATGGATGATATGAGTTGGTATACTTATATCATTCGCTGGGCCTCAGTTACGGGCTCGTATTCCCGTATTCTGGGAAGCGGGGCGTGACAGGTTTTTAGTGGTATCAGAGCCCAGGTTAGACTCTAACTATGTTGGAGTTTAGCTGGTTTGACTAATGTGTTAGTCATGTTTGACTAATGTGTTAGTCAAGTTCGGTTCTAGCCAGTCTAACTCAATAATATGCACACCACGTTAATCACATGAACATGAATAACCAACATATGATCTGGATACTCCTCTCATTTGGATTCCTCTTTGATCTCTTCTTATTCAAGTCTTTCAATCCTTGGTTCGTTCCGCCCCTTGCAGTCCTCACATTCATTGATTCTTCATTGGGCATAGATTTTATTCTTTTGTGCCCATATTCATTTGATTCTGAAGTTGTCCATTCTTTTCTTCCCGCTTGGTTCGTCAATCGGCATCGGAGGATCTTCAAGGACATGTTAGAGGCTCGTTTAACTTCTATGATATTGTATATTTTTATGATATATTTATTGTGTAAATTTGCTACATTGCATATTTACTTTCTCATTCATATTTGCATTATGTTTATGCATGTATTTCATTCCGTGCTCTCTCTACTTTTATAAATCATTTCCACTACTGCTATTTTGTACTATTGTGTTTGATGTCTATAATTTATATATCTGTTTTGATATTCTATTGAGTGGCTTTTAACTTCATTTCTTACTTTTCTACTATTTTTACATCACGAATTTCAAAGCATACATCATACTTAAATTTAATGTCATATATCTATGTGTATATGGGAGGTTACATTTTCCATTTTACCATTTCGGTGCAATCTAATATCAAGATGGCAAGTATGCAACTCGATGTCAATGGAGGCAAATTGCAACTGGATATCGGCGAGGCAAAGTGTGCAGCCGAATATCCGGACGGCAACTTGAAACCTGATGTCGTGAAGGCAAACATGCAACTTGATGTTAAAGATGCAAGATTTTCTAAGTATTTGCTAATTTATATTTCAAGACAATTTTTACTTATATAATGAAGCTATTGGTAAAGAAATATTTTCTTTGTGATATTTTGTTTATACAATTACACTTTATGTTTCCATACAATTTGAACTAGCATAGTTGATTTTACCCTATTTTGTGTTTACAACTTATTTTTACACTATGTTAAGATTGAGTACATTAATCATGGTATAAGTCTTCATTATTTTGTGAATTACTGTTTATTGTCACCGTTTTCTAATTCTTTAATCTTTAGATTCTCACTTAATTTTGTTTCCACGTCCTAATTAATGATTTGACACTTACTTTTGTAATATTTAATGGACTCCTTTTTAAGTCTTCTTGCATATATATATTTTAGTCTATTTTGCTCGTTACTTTTTTTGTCTTTTCGAGTATTGATTATAATGTCAACATTCAATAATTATTATATGTCTTTTCATTCATTGTTATTAATATATTTCTCACCTAGCTAAATTTATTCGTATTTCTAATTTTCTATGTATCTTGATGGGTTATTTTCCCAAAATTATTTTTTTAGTTGTGTTCCTCTGTTGTTTGTATGATTACCAACATTTTTATATTTGGGTTTGAATTCTTAATGAATAGTCTCCTATTTTCTTACGATTGGTAATTAATGGTGTATTTTGAATTCACTTTTCATTTATATTGATCGACTTTATATATTCTTGTTTGATTTATTTTTAGACTCGATAAACCAGATTCTTACCTTGTTTTATAATGTTATTATTATTGTTATGTTTTTCGTTATTATTATTGATATCATTATTATTATTGATATTGCCGTTGTTATTGTTACTGTTGTTTGCATTATTTTATTATTACTGTTGTTAATAATGAATTACTTTCGTACAAAAAAAAAATAAAATAAAAATTGTTGAACCAAATCATATTCTGTTTTACATTATTATTTTTACCGGTATTGTTAATATTTTATTATTATTGGTGTTATTATTGGTATTTTTGTTGAAGCCAAAATTTCATATACACTTGATTGCACTATTTATTAATATTTAACTTGAGCTCAGACCCTTGTTCCTGCACATATGTATCTTTCCGTGTACTTTCTGTATTTAAGATTTTTATAGCTTCCTTTCACTTTCAAATTCTTTTCAGCAAGTTACATTTTCAATTGATCGGATTTAAAAAAAATATATATATATATTATTCTGGTTTCTAATAAACTTTTTATTTCATCTGACTATCTGAAAATTTTATTTATTTCGAACAACGGCGTATTTTAATTTTATTTTACATTTTAAGTGATCGAATATTTATATCATATATTACTACTGTTTGGATTATTTTAGTAAATCTATTAAAACTCACTTTTCCATTCTCACACATATGTGCATATTGTTATTATATCCATTTATGCTATTATTATTATTATCATTATTATTTTTATTGTTTTTGTTATTATTCTTATTATTATTAATATTATTGTTATTATCACTATTATTTTATTGTTAGCAGTGTTGATATTTTGTTATTATTTTTGTTATTGGTATTATTATGTTTAAGGGACACACGTAGCTTATGGTTCCCTCTTACCACAAAAGAACCACCTCGATCTATTGAACGAACCAAAGGAAGTACTAGACCAGTAGACTGATTCTGTGTCACACGACCACAAATACGTGATGCCCCCTCAATTGAACATCACTTAACGAACCGGACACATCGCTTTGAGCATCTCCTAGATTCCTTCAGGACCCTTGCAGACGTAAGGCTAGTTCGTGGAATGACATCCCTTGTGTTATCTCATCACGAGAGTAAGAGGAGCTCTTAGTCTGAGTCCCCTCAAGTAGTCTCTTTAGTCGATGGATCTCCACCTCTTACTTGAAAAGCCTCTCCTTGTGTTGGGCATCCTTGACCCTAATCTTCCAACGGTCCGTACAAGTGTGAGCCGAATAGTTTGGATGAGCTTCATTTGGATGTTTGGGGACAATCTCCTTTAGATGAGCGACCTCCAAGGTCTTCTTAAGAACCACATTCCTTAACTCATCTCTCTCATTTGCAGCCGCAAGTAAGGTACGACAAAGAGATTCAATCCCTAAGTCCTCCTCGACGGTCACCCATACGAGAGGGGAACCTCCACCATGCAAACCTGCCTCCCCTCCGAGAGGAGGTGTTTCGCACAGTCCGACACTAAGACGCTTCGCCCCAACATTCCTCTTAGTCAACACCTTTTTCATATGAGCAAGCTCTACTTCCACCCAATATAGTTTCTTTCGCAAACTAATAAGCCAAAGCTTCGCCACTAGAACCCTTGTGCGGAGGTGGTTAATCTCGGTGTCTTGAGGGTCTCCCCCGTTGTATATGAGGATCTGCCAAAAATTAGAGTAGGTAGTTACAACAACGCAAGCAAAGACCACTACGAGAATGAGAAAGGTCAACGGTTCCAAACCAATACACTACAAAGCAGTTCTACCAAAAAGAGCACTTGTATCAAGCACCAAAAGGATTTTTTTCATTCAAAGCAAAGGGAAGATCATTAAGCGATGGTAAGTCCGCTATCACTGGTTTAATCTTAAAATTGTTAGCTTGTATAGTCTGTCTCTTTATGCTTGATGTTACTCCATTAACTAAGGGCATAACATAGTCTCTCAAAGCCTTATTTTCTTCTCCATTACCTGTGTTCGCCATGGTGATACACTTCTTTGTACTAAAATATATCTATCAAATAACAGAAAAACAAACCAACCCTATCTTCAAAAAAAAAGTCCAAATTAGTAACAATCTTGTAATTATCAATATCAATAAAAGAATAATTAGTCCCCGAAAACAGTGTCAAAAACTTGATGTACTAATATGCAAGCGCACAAAATCGCAACAAGTATGATTTAAAAGAAAAGAGTGTCGAACCTACAAGGACTAATTATTTTATTGAGTACCGAAATTCACTAGATTAACTACTATTTGGAGAATCGAAAAATTTGATTAAAAAACAAAATTAAATTAAACTAAAGGAAAAACTAAACTAATTTTAAAAAACAAAAATCTAAAATTTGAGGGTTTATTAATTGCAAAACTAGTTCTAGGATTTTTTATTTCACCTAGTTAATCTTACGCAATTCATAATTCCATGTAACTAAAAACTCTACTATTCTAAGTTGTAGACCAAATTTCTATAATTATTCAATGTCTTCTCTCGAATAACACCAAATATATCCCCAACTAACAATTTTTCATATCTCTATACAAATTTAATTAATTCAAGAGTAATTAAGTTCTATGGATTTCTTTATAGTCACATTAATCGCGGTAAATTATCTTTAATTTCGCTCAATCAATGGTGTTCAATTTTATAGTTCTAAATTACAAGTTACCTCTCGGCATCCCTCATGATTTAATAATTCAAACAATAGTTAGCCAAACAATTGCACCCATTAAGATAAAAAGTTAATCACTCAACCATGGAAAGTAGAAGAATACAATAAAAGGAAATTCGAATTATGTTTTCAAAATTATGCTACATCAAAGTCTTAGAAAAATAAAATTAGTTCATGATAAGTTTACAACTAATAAATATAGTATTGAATTGCATAATGAAAAGTAGAAGAGAATAAAGAATAGACGATCTTGATGAAAAGTATGGCTCTTCTTCTCCAATGGTGTGATGAGTTGTCTCCTCCAATTCCTTTAGCCTCCAAGCTATTTCTGATTCTCCCAGATTTCACATTAGCATTTATATATAGCCCCCAAAGAAACACTAAAAAAGATATATAATAATACAGCTCATTGGACCCGAAACTCGCACTCAAATTATAGCATTAGCCCTGTCACGGTTGACTGCGATTTTGGTAGGTCGACGGTCCACTTATTGTTTTCGGTGTTCAGGCTGTAGAAAAAAATGATTTTTTGGAGCTACAGAACACCATTTATGAAGTATGAATATTCGTTTCGAAGAAGACTTGATGACCAACATATTTGATTTAGAACACAAGTTTAGATTCGTCCATCTTCATGTTCAAAATAGCCATACAAGTTCTATGTACTGTTGTTGTTCTTTTTTTGTATTGCTTTGTGTCTTCTTTTTCTCCAACTTCAAGCCCCGTGAAATCGTGTATTTGAGTCCATAATCCTAACAGTCATCTCATTCCTTTAAAAATAAACAAATAAATAAAATTAAGTAGAAAGAATATGAAATTCAAATAAATAAATGCGAACTCACAATTTTTATGCGTAAAAGAGTAATAAAATCAGGTATAAATTACACTCATCAGTTTACATCTCTCTAAAATCTTCCACTTTAAGTCCTTTATATCCATCCACTGTTCTAAACAATGGTCATTTAGCGGACGATGGGTGCGATAGGCTCCTCCCCCCCATTACGTTCCTTGTGTCAATAACTTAGTTTTTGATCATTTGACCTATGATTTCTCCAATCAAAATTCAACACAACTATACAATAAAAGGTGATCTAATGCCCATATAATAGAGAGAGCTGGTAGATAACCTGATTTTTTGCTAAAAACACGTTTAAATTGCCTCCATAGATACTCGATACTGGAACTAAAAGTGATCCTTGTTAAATCATCACTCATAATTCCTGGCAGAAATGAAAGAAAGAAACTTTAGGAAGTAGCCTCTTTATCAATCTATAAGTTGCTGCTTATTTTGGTGTGGGAGTAAACAGATAGTGAGTTCTTATTTAATGGAAACTACTAAAAAATGACCTTTGATATTTGCCGTGAAATTCTGTTAAAGCTCTTGAGATTGTATCTCGATCATTGACGACCACTGTGATCTGAATCCAACAGTTGCTGATGCGGCCGATGGACTTGCAAAAATCCTGAAACACTGGGGGTTGGCCCCGGCGACAGACCCTCCGACGCTCAAGTCAGAACCAGAGAGAGAAAAAGAGTTTGAGAGAGAATTTGCTGATTACCTTCTAACTGTGGAGGGGGAGGGTATTTATAGGTCTGAGAAACATATCAAGAGATTAATGTGATTACGTTGGATCGATATGAATTCATTATCTCCTTTTATACACCCAACAAAATTGAGTTATGAAAATTTTGCCTACAGGTGTTACGCACATGTATTTTGTAGTGTTACGAGTAATATTCGTAACGTAATTTTATATAAATATCATACGTATTTTATATTCCGATTATTTATATGTTTTCCGTTCTCTCAAAATTCAATTTTATCCTATTTTGAGTCAACTCAAATATTAATTTTAATCTTTGTATTTGTACGTGCATTGCACATGCTTTCAACACACCTGATGATTACGTATATTCCACTGTTATGAGTTATGTTTCTCCGTATTTCAACTATTTATTTTTATAACTTGTTCGATTTCTTTTTATAAACTGAAATTCATTTTTTCTCATATTTTGACTCAAATATATTTTTATATGTGTTTTCTATGTACGTGTTAATTACATTGTCGTATATATAAAATTAATGAAATTTATTTTTCTTATGTTGTATTTCGATTATTTATAAACATTTTCCCGTTAATCAAATCTATTTCGTATTTGAATATTTTATTTTTACGTGCAACGCACGTGTTTTCAGTGCACTTGTTGGTTCCTAAAATTTTCTTGAGTCATGAATATTTTTCTTCTCATTTTTCTAGTCACAATTATGTGATTTATTTTTTATTAAAATTCATTAGGCCTAAATCCATTTTGTAGCCCACTAAAATTAATTTAAAGCCCATGATTAATTTTGTGTGCCCTAAAGTGTACATTTAAAATATAGTTAGTTTGGTACACTTGCTATGTGTAACACACCCATCTAACCTACTAAAAATTAATAATAAAATTTGTCTGAAGATTGTGCACACACATTGACTACACGTGCACGTGTTTCTTACCATGGTTGACAATGAGGAAGAGTGGTGTGAGTTAATAGGAAGTGGGGAGTTATTTTGGGAAGTAAGGAGCTATTTTGACCACACAATTTTTCTATATATAGTCCATACTTTTATCAGGAATAACACAACTCAAACAAAAAGAAACACTGAATAATGGATTGGAAAGATATTTATACCTTTTACAAATGAATTGAGACAGATCAGAATAAGGATTCATTAATGTCTAGAGTGCAATATATATTTATTCATCTAGATTTTATTCATCTATATGTATAGATATCTCTAGTTTTTGAGATGGGTAAAAAATATAGATCTATGTTTATTTTTGTTTTTTTGTAGTAAAGAGAAGAGCTTGCGGGTTGTGCTAGAAAGAGGCCGGCCATTTTTTAAGGAGCTTGGAGCTTTGGAGCATTATTTTCTAGGAGTTCTACTACTAGGAATTCTACATTTGATTTGTGTGTTTCTTCAACTTTCTAATATAGTTTTTATTAGTAGAATGCTTGATATGTGTGAATTATTAGATGTATGGTAACTTATATATAGAGAGTATTCATGTTTAGATTATTGGTTGTTGATTGAATGTGTGAAATTATGATATGATTGATTTGGGGACATCTTTGAATTGTTGTTTTAAGTTTTAGTTGCACTTCAAAAAAAATCATAACTATTACCTAGATGGAATCTAGAGCTAAAATTTTCATAGGAGCATCTCGTATATGTCAGGAACATTTGCTTAAAATTTCATAATATTTGGATGTCGTTTACTATTATAATAAAATTCAAACTTAGGACTAGTTGGCAGTTGGCTAGTTGCTGGAAATTTGTATATATTTCAGATTTTGATCATTTCAGCTTTCTTGCTGACGTATTTTGAGAAAAGTCAAAACTAAGAACTTGAAGTAGACTCGTTAACCTTTCTTTAGAATATAAGAAATCAATGTTCTATGAAGAATTAAATTTGTAATAAATTTTACAAGATTGAATAAGTGGCAGTATTTTAACTACAGTATAACAATTCGACCCTACAGTAAATGTAGCGCCCCGAATTTCTAATATAATAATTTAGAAAATACGTGGCACAATCCCAGCATCAACTTCAATGTAACAGTACACATAGTCCAAAAACACAAATAATTTTATTCCAAATTCTTATTACATTAATCTTTCTCAAACACAGCGGAATTACAAACACCTTGAATTACAACATTCTTTTTACAACACTTCTTTTACCAAAATTTTACACAAAGATCTATTACATCTGCATATCTCAAAACTAACTCAAGCATCCAAGCCTCCAAACTCTAAACAACAACCTGTAACACATGAGGCTAGAGATGATCCCTAACCCCCAAACTAAAGGGGTTAGCCATAAATGGTGTGAGTGACATAAAAACAAACAATATAATTTAATCATAAAACATAAAGTCATCAACAACATGTATTAACCACAATAATAATTGAATGAGGAATAACAAAGATGTAAAGCATGGAAACATCATAGAATGAAAACAACAAGTGCATCTAGTCTAAAGGTCAAGTGTAGGAAAACTGGAAAACACATGCATAAAACCAAGTCAAGAAAACACAAATGCTATATGCGGACTCTCTAATGCATACTTGTCGAAGTCTATGCATCCCATTCTACATAGGTTCGGTGCAAGCCCTCAACGTCTCCACATCATAGGGTTCAATCCCCCGTTATGCAACTAATCCTATCACGATGACTACTACGAGATAAAGATAAACTATGAGAATTAGCCCATGCTTAATAATTCCGGAGATAGATCCCACATCTCAGGTAGTTTTCCTGGATAATTCCGGAGATCATCCCACATCTAAACATTGACACATCATCACATGAATACCCCATGTGCGTCGCCTCGACTTTGATAATTCCAGAGATTAATCTCACATCTCAAGTAACTACCTGGATAATTCCGGAGATATATCTCACATCGCAGGTAATTTACCTGGATAATTTCAGAGATAAATCCCACACCGCAAGTAAGTCACTTGGATAATTCCGGAGATTAAATCCCACATCTAAAGCCATACTGAGGTGCATAACTCATGTTCCCGTTCGTCATATCACCACTAGTGCCTGTCCTTATAATTTTTGGGTTACTTAATTACTCAACGAATCTCCTAGAGTGGTGTACCCCACCGGCCTAAACTCAAAACTGAATAACTGAAATGCCTCAACGGGCCTCAACAAAATAACTCAACACCGGTATACTAGGGTCACGCACCTCTAGAGACTCAAACTCAAATGTCTAAACCAAATTTCCACCAAACAAAAGTAGCTCAACTGAATATCTTAAAATCATGTGTTTAACAGAAGACAAAGTATAGACTAAAATATTTGAAGACTAATCATTCGGAAGAACATTCAAGTTTATGAAAACTCATCAGTACCAGTCGACTTATTACTGTAGTAAGTCGACTGTCCAGAGGAAAGATATCCATGATTTTAAGAAAATAAGTTAAGTAATATAAGTTGACTTATAAAAGTCATAAGGTGACTTACCAAAAACATAAGTTGACTTATAAAATTCATAAGGTGACTTACCAAAAACATAAGTTAACTTATAAAATTCATTTGTCGACTTACTAGATCATAAGTAAACTTATAAAAACATAAGTCGACTTAAAGGAGACATAAGTCGACTTACCAGAGAGAAATTCCAGAAATCTTTAAGAAAATATTCTAAGTGTTATAAGTCGACTTGCAAAGTCATAAGTCAACTTAAAGGAGAATATAAGTCGACTTAAAAGGTCATAAGTCGACTTACCAGAGAAGAATCTACGATAACTTTGAAAAATGAATTCTAAGTGTACCATTCGACTGAAAAGGGTCTAAGCCGACTGTCTAGAACGAATTTTCAAGAAAACTAAAGATACAGCAACTGGATCGTACCAGTCGACTGAAAAGTCTACCAGTCGACTGTCGGCCTACAGTTTGCATAATTTAGGTCTGTATACAATAATCAAAATTCGAGTTTTTCTAAAGATTCATTGTTTATGAAAATAATTCGTATTCAGGTAAAAATGACAATCTCAAAGTATTCTCAGATTGGATACATTACTTAAATCATCCAATATCTCAAAACTCAATTCTCATGTTCTAAATTCCTAATTCTTCCATTAGGGTTTCTCAATACTAAATTTCTTTCACAACTGAAAACCAAAATCTGATTTGTAAACACAAGATCCAGATGTTCATCCATCCGATCATAACATACTCAAATCTTAAACATGCTTTCTAGCAATACAATTTTATGAACCAAGATCTACTTAACATTCTTAGATTTCACATACATGATACAAACAACAATCATTGCATCTTTCTCATACCAATTAAACAAACATATCAAACAAACGACAACCATCGTTCACATAAATCAAACCACAAAACAAGTGCATATCATTCACAAAAACAAACAAAAACAATGTCACTCACCTTAGAATTGCAAAGATCCAAATAAAAGCCTTCCTTTTTGCTAGATCCAAATCTTCCTCTCGCTCCACCAAAACAACTCTCAAAAATCTATATTGTTTTTCCAGAATGACAGCTGCCAAAATTCTTTTAAATACCCGGAATAAAGAGTTTAGGGTTTCACGATAATTTTACAAAATGATCCCGTCAAAATACAACTTTATATATGTAACTCTATTCTTGGAAATTCAATCAAATTCATTTGAATTAGGATTTAAAAGTAAAATATAATCTTATATCTCAATTGTTACTGTTCAAAACATCCAGAAAATACCTTTTACATTTTGAAACTTAAAATGTCAAATTTGCAAAAAGGTCCTTCTTTTCTCAAAAATTGCAAATAGATCCAATTAATTTCAGAAAAATCTAGAAAAATACTAAATAAATCCCAAATATTAAATAATGATTTTTCATAAGGAAAACTTGACATTCAAATTTCTCAAGAAAGTATTTGCACGTGTTTTGCACGTGTAAAAGATAAATTTTTCAGAAAATATTAATTAAATTTCCAGAAAATCATTTAAATTCATTTTCAAATATTTAAAAATAATATTGGAAAATACGGGGTTCTACAGTAAATTTTGAAGAATTCAGGATTATGGACACAATATTTTGGGGAAACTTATAACTGCAAAGTTATAGTAGACTTGCACACCTTTAATTTGATCTAAAGAACACAAAGTTTCATGAAGTATATAATTTTCTATGATTTTTACAAGTAGCATGAGCTGCAGTTTTCGGATTTTGAACCTGCTGTTTTGCAAATGAATTTAGATGAAGTAATTGAGGATGATTTTAGATGGACGTAACTACAAAGTTGTAGTAGACTCATCTATGATTCCTATGAAACTAATAAATCTATTTTTGGAGTAGTATTGAAATTTATATGATTTTTACAATATCATTGGGTTGATGTCTTTATCTAGTTGTCCTAAAACTTTTACAATGTATAAAATTAGATTAAAAATTGGAATGTTAGTAAGATATACCTTACGAGGAATTAAGAGATTATTAAAGGCTGAAGTTGGAATGTTCAACATGTGATGTTTATAAGGGTTTTAACTCATCAAGTATTATTCAATGTTGCTATAAGAAGTTGGTTACTTCATGCTTGATAATAAACATAAAGAGAACGGATAAAGGAAGTTAAAAAATGTTCAATGAATGGAAAGTTTTATATGAGGTTAGATATGACCTATGTGATCTCTTTGAGATGGTTGCTTGTTCTAGAGTGAGCGAGATCCAGAATATCGACAATTGTGATAAATGGAATTTGATAAGTAACCAGTGTAGATTAACTTTCTCTTTGAGAAGTAGCCAGTGTGGGCTAGTATTCTCAGTGTTTTGGTTTAAGTCCAGTGGGCAAAGCTAAACTCTAGGTCTTAATAAATGTAACTTAAACTTAAGGTCAGGCACTAGCTGGAGATATGATGAAATAAGAGCAAATGTGAGTTATGGAATTCAGGTGACTCGCGGAGTGAGACAATCCTCAGTATTTCCGGACGATGGATGAAATAGGCCACAAAATGATCCGCGGTGTAACTCCTGTTTTTCATTTTGTGTATTTTTGATTGTATTTTTCATTTTGGTGTATTTTTCTCTCTTGTATTTTTTCTGAACCGTATATTGGATTTGTTTTCAATATATATTCGTTTTAATTCATTTTTGAGCTCCTTGTGTTTGATTGATTGTCTCTTTTGTTCGTTTTTCGTTATTTTGATCTTTTCCTCATTTTTCAGTCTCGTTATCTTTATTTTTATTCTTCGTCGTGTTGTGGTGGTGTTTTGATTTGTTTTTTTCCCACTCCCATTATTTTATTCCCTAATAAGATTTCCAAAGCCAAAAATTCTAATCCTATTTGCATTCCTATTGTTATTTGACCCAAAATCCAAAACCCATTTGTATACCTATTACTAGTTCCTAATACCCACAACCCATTAACCCATATTTAAACCCCTATATATATACCCTCCTAATCCTAAACCCTAACCCTAATATTTCCCTCTCCTCAATCCCGGCCTCCCTCTCTCTCTCTCTCTCTCCCTCTCTCGGCTGCATCCAACCTGAGCCCAGCACCCCCACACCAGCCGGCCACCTCCCCCCAGGCCGAGCACCACCACCACCCTCCCTTGCTGCCTACACCCTACCATTCAGCCACCATCAAACCCGAGACCTCCTTCCCCTTGATTGCCGATCTCCACACCACCATCAACAACATCCCTTGCACCATATAAGCCTCTACTCTCTTCATGGTGTTCTCAAAGTGGTCACTTGCCACTTTGATCATCGTTACATCAAGGAGGTTCGTTCGTGTGGAGTTTTGTTCGTGATTGCTTGGATTCGTTGCTTGTAGCGGATTTCGTTCGTGGGTTTTTCTTCTAGGCTTGATTGCGTCGTTCTTCATCCCCGATTTAAGGTAAGTAACTTGTACTCCAATTCATTTGTTTGATATAAGTTCCAAAGTTCACCTATAGTGTAGTTGGGTCTAGAGACAACCTTTGATTGTGTTTCTCTTGATAGGTTTTGTCTCTATTATGATAATTTTGCCATAGATTGACTCATGACACAAATCTTGACATGAAATAACCTAGGATTTGCCCATTCTTGATTTCTAATCGTGTATGTGAAAATCTGTGTGAAATCGTGTTTTGATTGAGACCCATATGATATATTTGGTGTGGACATGTTAATAAACCTAAATCATGATGTTTAGACATTTGGTAGGCTTTATTTCAAGTTTGGAAGTATTTGGATCAATATTCTTGAATCTATAATGTTTTTGTTCTTAAGGATGAAATCTGTTTTTTCTTGCTGTTCAGTTTTGTTTACTGTTTTTTAACCGTGCTACAATCAGTATCATGATTTCGGTATAAAATATGAGTTTTATATAATTTCATCTATTTTCAAACCCCTCTGACCTTGCTTGATTTTGATTTCGTATGACTGAGTTATGGCTGTTTTAGTACAGAGGTGTCGATCTTTTCCAGATTCTGTTTTTTGGTAATTTTGATAACAAACTATTTTCAAGAACTATTTTATACATATTATTTTGATTTGAAACTTTGGTCAGTGTTTCTTTATTAAGTTAGGGATTACCCAGAATTTTGGTGAATTTTATTGATAAGTTTTATGTGGTGTTTCATGATCGTTTATAAAATCTATACATGCTGTATTTTGCTCGTTGTTCTGTAAAGAACCCTATTTTCACTATGGTTCCTTAAACTTTATGAAAAATATTTGTGGAATGTGAAAGTTAGTATATTCTATCTATTTTCTTATCCCCTTGACGGAATTGGATTTCGTTTCACTGGTTGCGAGATATCTTAGTTTTCGTACAGCAGTGTTGGGATTTTCAGATTTGCTAAACTATGTTTTCTTGATGCTTTCGTATTTTTGATGACTGGTCTATTCTTACTGGAATATTATGAAACTTTATATTTGATTCTAGACATATAGGGGAATACCCCAGATTTTTCCTGAATTTATTTAAGAAGTTTTAATGCTGTTCCTCTGACTGAGAATTTGTTTTCCTGATTTCTGACTGAACATGTTTTCTGTTTTTGAACTCGTTTTGAGTTATGATATTGTGAAGTAGTATGTGACTTATTTTTATTCGCTGGGTTCGTGTGGATGTCTACTTTCCAGATCCATCGACGAATCTAGATTTGCATTTTTGTAGCGATAAGAATCACTGTTTGAGTACTGTACTGTCATGCTGTCCTGAATATGAACTTACACTGTTTTGCTCGTTTATGTGACTGTATAATATCTATGATTGTTTATTTGTTTCTCTGAACCTGATACTAATTATACAATGTTAGTTTCACACTATTTTGTACACATCATGCATTTTTGATGACCATAATAAAAATAATCAAGCTGGGGTTTCTTAAGAGAAAATCTAATAGTGGAAAATATGGAAATGTGTACTTGGAAGGGAACTAGTGTTCCGTACTATTACTGTTACTGTTACTGTTACTATTACTGCTACTGTTACTGTTACTTTACTACTACTGTTACTGTTACTGATACCTAAGTACATTGTCCCATCATGGTCCACTATGAAATCTAAAAGCGAAACTATTTGTTGTAACAACCATGTAGTAAAAATCGGGATGCATGAAGTGCTACCTAGCTAGTAATTCACACAAGACTGTAAGAACATAAAACTGATACTGTTAGACTGATACTGTTAGACTAATACTGTTAGACTGATACTGTTATACTGTTATCCTGATTCACTGATATACTGAGCTTACTGTTACTAGACACTGTTAGTTGCCATATGACACTATATTTGATACAAACAACTATACTGTTAGTATACCATGTTAGTTGACTGCCATGCTATTAGTTAGTTCCCCATGTGCTTGTATCCTACATTATTTGTGACCCACACCTTGCAATTGAAGGGTACTTGTTTTCTTCTTTACTCCTTCTGCAAATTTACTAATTGCAGATCAGGATGGACGACTGACAGATGGTATTGGCGAGATGATGTATTAGTGCTGGAGATTCTTCTTTATTATTATTTTTATTGTTGCTTGAACATTGAATAAAGTGTATTTGGTTTATTGGATATTTATTTGTATTTGGACGATGTGACCCAGGATATTTGATTTTGTCCAAACTCTGATTTATTTGAGAATATTGTATTTTGTTTCAAGTAAATTTCTGTTGGTGTTTTGTTTCAATTATGCAGGTGGGTTGACATCTTTTGCTTCCGACTCTAATTATTGTTGTGAGATATTGTAAAGATTTTTGAACAGCTTATGGATGATGAAAATCATTTGCTGGGCTTTTGTTACGTATCGTATTCCGTATTTTTTTTGGGAAGCAGGGCGTGACAGGGTTTTTGGTAGTATCAGAGCCCCTGGTTTGGCTAATGTATTAGTTTCCTAATATATTAGACAAGCTTGGCTCGAACTGGGATCTGCATAATATTTCATCAACCATGCATGCATAAATGAAATTTATACCAACTCTGATTCTAGAAACTAGTCTTGTTCCCTCCATTTTGATCCCTTCTTATTCAATCCCTTGATTCCTTGTTTGCTTCTCTCTATCCCTTGATTGTCTATGCTTTCTCCTTGTCTTTGATTCCTTTTAGGTATCATCCTTGTTTGCTCTTTTCCTGCCTATGTTATTTTTTATTCTGGGGCAACCCATTCTTTTGTCTCCTCTCGATTTGTCGCTTGCCATCAGTTGGAGTGTAGCAACATGTCAGAGGCCTGGAACATTGTGACAGGTGGTGGAGTTGTTATATGTTCCTGTGAGTGCAGGCAATGTTCCGTTGTTATTGGGAATGCAGATTTCAAAGTCAACCTGATTATAATTGGAAATTCGAAATTCGACGTTATTCTGGGTATGGATTGGTTGGGTGAAGCCCATGCCATTATTGATTTCCGTGCAAAAAAAGTTATCTTCAGAATTCCAGATCGAGCAGAAGTCCCATGCCAGAGAGTCTTCTCTTGGCCGAGCAAAGACTGCAGTTGAACAGGTAGATTGTGCGATGGAATTGCACCCAGGCTGCGAGGCTGCGGCTCTAGTAGTTCGGGATTTCTTTGATGTGTTTCCAGATGAGTTGCCTGGCTTATCCCCTGATAGAGAAGTGGAATTCGATATTGATGTTCAGCCTAGAACAACACCGATATCGAAGAGTCCCTACAGGATGGCACCGGTTTAGCTGGCAGAGCTTAAGATGCAGATTCAACAGTTGCTTGATTTGGGTTTCATCAGACCTAGTGTTTTGACTTGAGGTGCTCCGATCTTTTTTGTTGACAAGAAGGATGGTAGTCGTCGACTGTGCATGGATTATCGGGAACTAAACAGAGTTACTATAAAGAATCGGTATCCGTTGCCCAGGATCGATGATTTGTTTGATCAGCTGAGTGGGGCTGCTGTTTTCTCGAAGTTGGATCTTCGTTCTGGGTATCACCAAGTTAAGGTGAAGGCTGCAGATATACAGAAGACTGCTTTCAGGACTAGATGTGGGCACTATGAGTATCTTGTGATGCCGTTCAGAGTCACAAACACGCCGGTTGTATTCATGAGTCTTATAAAACGGGTTCTCTCAGTTCCTGAATAGATTTGTGGTGGTCTTCATTGATGATATTCTGGTGTATTCTCGGAATCGGAAAGATCATGCTGAGCATCTTAGAATGGTTCTGCAGACTTTGAAAGAGAATCGGCTCTATGGGAAACTTAGCAAGTGCGAGTTTTAGCTCGACAGGATTTTTTTCTTGGGGCACATTATTTCTGGCGATGGTATTTTTGTGGATCCTGCCAAGATTGAGGCTGTGAAGTCAGTTTCAGAGGTCAAGAGTTTTTTTAGTTTGGCTGGCTATTATCGAAAGTTCATCCAAGATTTTTCGAAGATAGCAGGACCATTGACTAAATTGACTGGGAAGGATCAGAAGTTTTCTGGTCTGATGAGTGCAATGAGGCTTTTGTTGAGTTGAAGAACAGATTGACGTCAGCGCCTGTGTTGACTATTTCAGATGGTTCAGGCGGATTTGTGGTTCACTGTGATGCTTCTGGTAAGGGTCTTGGATCAGTTCTTATACAGAAGGGCCGTGTCGTTGTGTATGCATCGAGGCAGTTGAAGCCGTACGAGAAGAACTATCCTACTCATGACTTAGAGTTAGCGGCAGTGATCTTTGCTCTGAAGCTGTAGAGACATTATTTACTTGGAGACCGCGTGGAGATCTTTACAGACCACAAAAGTCTTAAGTACGTCTTCACCCAGAAGGAGTTAAACATGAGGCAAAGGCGTTGGTTGGAACTTATGGCCGATTATGACATTAGTTTTCAATACCATCCTGGTATAGTAAACTTGGTGCCTGATGCTTTGAGCAGGAGACCAGCAGTAATGTTTCTTACTCAGCAGAGTGATCTCATTGAGCAGATGAGGAGGTTGGAGTTGGATGTTGTGTTGTTGAGTTCTGGTTGGAGTTGTTTGGCGCTCCAACTGCAGTCGTCTCTTGTTGAGCAGATTAAAGAGGCGCAGGCTAGTGATGCACAGTTGCAGGATTTTCGAGCTGAGGTTGAGTCTGGGTCCAGGACGGACATGGTTATTCATGCAGTTGGTTCGCTTCGTTTTGATTCCCGGTTGTGTGTCCCTAAGGGTGAAGTTCGTCAGAGGTTGCTTAAAGAAGCTTATCAGTCTTCGTATTCTATCCATCTTGGCGGTAATAAGATGTATCGGGATTTGAGGCTTCATTTTTGGTGGCATGGTATGAAGAGGGCTGTTGCACGGTTTGTTTCTCAGTGTTTGGTCTGCCAGCAGGTTAAGACAGAGCATCAGAGAACCGCTGGACTTCTTCAACCGCTTCCTATTCTAGAGTGGAAGTGGGAACATATCACTATGGATTTTGTGACCGTTTTGCCGAGGAGTCCTAAGGGTCATAATGCTATTTGGGTGATTGTTGACCGTTTGACGAAGAGTGCTCACTTCATTCCTTTTCGTGTCAGTCAGTCTAGTGAAAGCCTAGCTGAGAGGTACATGCAAGAGATTGTTAGACTTTATGGGGTTCCAGTCAGTATTGTATTTGACAGGGATACGAGATTCAGATCTCAGTTTTGGGAGTCTTCAGAACAGTTTGGGGAGTAAATTAAAGTACAGTACAACTTTTCATCCCCAGACTGTGGACAGTCAGAGCGGACTATTAAGATTCTTGAAGACATGTTGAGGTCCTTCATGCTTCAGTTTGGTGGATCTTGGGAGGATCATTTGCATCTTATAGAGTTCTCGTACAATAACAGCTTTCAAGTCAGTATTAAAGCTGCTCCGTTCGAGGCACTCTTTGGGCGGAAGTGCAGATCACCAATGTGCTGGGATGACATTGGTGAGAGGAAGTTGTTGGGTCCAGAGTTGATCACTAAGACAGTGGATGTTGTGGTTCAGATCAGGAAGCACTTGCAGACAGCTCAGGACAGGCAGAAGCGATGGGCCGATGTCTATCGTAGAGCTTTGGAGTTTGTCGTTGGTGACCATATTTTCCTTAAGGTATCACCGTGGCGTGGTGTCATTCGGTTCGGTGGCGGGGGAAAGCTTAACCCGAGGTTAATTGGATCGTTTGAGATTTTGGAGCGAGTAGGCAAAGTGGCATATCGTCTTGTGTTGCTGCCAGCTTTATCAGGAGTGCACAATATTTTCCATGTCTCACACTCAGGAGGTATATCCGAGATGAGAGCCACGTCATCAACTATTCTGAGTTGACCGTTCGGCCGGATTTGACTCGTGGGATTCCGCCAGCTGCTATTGTGGATCGGCGAGAGAAAGTGCTTAAGAACAAAGTTATCAAATTGGTTCGTGTTGCTTGGAATCCTCACTCGCCTGGTGAGTCGACTTGGTAGCCGGTAGTTTGTTTTGTTTTGTTTTGTCTTTTTTTTTTTTTTTTTTTTTTTTGGGGGGGGGGGGGGGTACCCTATGTATCTTCTTTTGAATTTTGAGGACGAAATTTTTATGTTAGGTGGGTAGGATTGTAACCCCTGTTTTTCATTTTGTGTCTTTTTGACTGTATTTTTTATTTTGGTGTATTTTTCTCTCTTGTACTTTTTTTGAACCGTATATTGGATTTGTTTTCAATATATATTCGTTTTATTTCATTTTTGAGCCCCTTGTGTTTGATTGATTGTCTCTTTTGTTCGTTTTTCATTATTTTGATCTTTTCCTCATTTTTAAGACTAGTTATCTTTATTTTTATTCTTCGCGGTGTTGTGGTGGTGTTTTGATTTGTCTTTTTCCCACTCCCATTAATTTATTTCCTAATAAGATTTCCAAAGCCAAAAATCCCAATCCTATTTGCATTCCTATTGTTATTTAACCCAAAATCCAAAACCCATTTGTATACCTATTACTAGTTCCTAATACCCACAACCCATTAACCCACATTTAAACCCCTATATATATAACCTCCTAATCCTAAACCCTAACCCTAACCCTAATATTTCCCTCTCCTCAATCCCGGCCTCCCTCTCTCTCTCTCTCCCTCTCCCGGCTGCATCCAATCCGAGCCCAGCACCCCCACACCAGCTAGCCACCTCCCCCCAGGCCGAGCACCACCACCACCCTCCCGTGCCGCCTACACCCTAGCATCCGGCCACCCTCAAACCCAAGACCTCCTTCCCCTTGATTGCCGATCTCCACACCACCATCAACAACATCCCTTGCACCATATAAGCCTCTACTCTCTTCGTGGTCGCTTGCCACTTTGATCATCGTTGCTTCAAGGAGGTTCGTTCGTGTGGAGTTTTGTTCGTGATTGCTTGGATTCGTTGCTTGTAGCGGATTTCGTTCGTGAGTTTTGCTTCTAGGCTTGATTGCTTCATTCTTCATCCCTAATTTAAGGCAAGTAACTTGTACTCCAATTCATTTGTTTGATACAAGTCCCAAAGTTCACCTATAGTATAGTTGGGTCTACAGACAATCTTTGATTATGTTTTTCTTGATGGGTTTTGTCTCTATTATGATAATTTGGCCACAGATTGACTCATGACACAAATCCTGACATGAAATAACCTAGAATTCGTTCGTTCTTGAATTCTAACCGTGTATGTGAAAATTTGTGTGAAATCGTATTTCGATTGAGACCCATATGATATATTTGGTGTGGACATGTTAATAACCCTAAATCATGATGTTTAGACATTTAGTAGGCTTTATTTCAAGTTTGGAAGTATTTGGATCAATATTCTTGAATCTATGATGTTTTTTTTCTTAAGGGTGAAATCTGTATTTTCTTGCAGTTCAGTTTTGTTTGCTGTTTTCGACTGTACTACAGTCAATATCTTGATTTCGGTATAAATATGAGTTTTATATAATTTCATCTATTTTCAAACCCCTCTGACCTTGCTTTATTTTGATTTTGTATGACTGAGTTATGGCTGTTTTAGTACAGAGGTGTTGGTCTTTTCCGGATTCTGTTTTTCATTAATTTTGATAACAAACTATTTTCAAGAACTATTCTATACATATTATTTTGATTTGAAACTTTGGTCAGTGTTTCGGGATTACCCAGAATTTTGGTGAATTTTATTGATTAGTTTTATGTGGTGTTTCATGATTGTTTATAAAATCTATATGTACTGTATTTTGCTCGTTGTTCTGTAAAGAACTCTATTTTCACTATGATTCCTTAAACTGTATGAAAATTTTTTGTGAAATGTGAAAGTTATTATATTCTATCTATTTTCTTATCCCTTTGGCGGAATTGGATTTCGTTTCACTGGTTGCGAGATATCTTAGTTTTCATAAAGCAGTGTTGGGATTTCCAGATTTGCTAAACTATGTTTTCTTGATGTTTTCGTATTTTTGATGACTGGTCTGTTCTTACTGGAATATTATGAAACTTTATATTTGATTCTAGACATTTGGGGGAATACCCCAGATTTTTCCTGGATTTATTTGAGAAGTTTTAATGCTCTTCCTCTGACTGAGAATTTGTTTTCCTGATTTCTGACTGAACATGTTTTCTGTTTTCGAACCTGTTATGAGTTATAATGTTGTGAAGTACTATGTGACTTATTTGTATTCGCTGGGTTCGTGTGGATGTCTACTTTCCAGATCCATCGACGGATTCAGATTTGCATTTCTATAGCGACAAGAATCACTGTTTGAGTACTGTACTGTCATGCTGTCCTGAATATAAACATACATTATTTTGCTCGTTTATGTGACTGTATAATATCTATGATTGTTTATTTGTTTCCCTGAACCTGATACTTATTATACCATGTTAGTTTCATACTATTTCGTACACATCATGCATTTTTGATGACCATAATAAAAATAATCAAGCCGGGGTTTCTTAAGGGAAGATCTAGTAGTGGAAAATATGGAAACGTGTACTTGGAAGGGAACTAGTGTTCCATACTGTTACTGTTACTGTTACTTTACTACTACTGTTACTGTTACTGATACCTGAGTACACTGTCCCATCATGGTCCACTATGAAATCTAAAAGCGAAATTGTTTGTTGTAGCAATCATGTAGTAAAAATCGGGATGCATGAAGTGCTACCTAACTAGTAATTCACACAAGACTGTAAGAACATAAAACTGATACTGTTAGACTGATATTGTTATACTGTTATCCTAATTCACTGATATACTGAGCTTACTGTTATTGGCGAGATAATGTATTAGTGCTGGAGATTCTACTTTATGATTATTTTTATTGTTGCTTGAACATTGAATAAAGTGTATTTGGTTTATTGGATATTTATTTGTATTTGGGCGATGTAACCCAGGATATTTGATTTTGTTCAGATTCTGATTTATTTGAGAATATTGTATTTTGTTTCAAGTAAATTTCTATTGATATTTTGTTTCAATTATGCATGTGGGTTGACATCTTTTGCTTCAGACTCTGATTATTGTTGTGAGATATTGTAAAGATTTTTGAACAGCTTATGGATGATGAAAATCATTCGCTGGGCTTTTGTTACGTATCCGTATTCCGTATTTTTTTGGGAAGCGGGGCGTGACACGCGGAGTGGGATTGATCTCCAACATTCTAGGGCGAGAGCAATGCTCACGGGGTATTTGTGCAATGAGGGTTCCAGGATGACTAGCGGAGTGAAACAATCCCCAGTATTCCGGGACGATGGATGAAATAGGCCATAGAATGATCCGCGGAGTGAGATTGATCTCTAGTATTCCGAGACGAGAACCAATACTTGCAGAGTATCTAAATCTTGTCGTAATCAAACTTGTAGGTTGCATGGCAAGGGACTGAACCCTATAATAAGGAGTACGATAAGGACTTGCCCTTGGACATATGTAGTATGGGATGCATAGAATCCGAACAAGTATGCATTAGTGTCATCGTAGTGTAATGTCTACATTAGGCATTAGGTCATATCATACACTTACATGTTTAGGATAGTCACTTTTCACATTTTATTTCTGCATTCAAGTGATTACTAAAGTAGAAGAATCATTGTATTATAGCATTGCGTCAGTTGTATGCAACTGACGTGCTCACAGTTTTCTAGTTGCGGGATTGGACTCGGCATGGACTTGATGTCACTATATGAGAGATTGAATGATTTTCATTATTGTAGATTTTATTGTATTCATTTAATTCTGTTGTGCTGTTGTAAAGAACATTGTTGTAAATAAAAAGTTTTAAATTCCTTATAAATTTATACGAATTTGAAGTAAAAGATCCTGTTTGTGCTACGAATTACAAGTGTTTGAAATTCGGGGCGTTACACCTTTATGTTTCTCCCCTTCAAGAGATAAGTTCTCTTGTTAGGGGATAAGAGATTTGACTCCTAGCCTTCATGGGATGGATGTCTCTCCTAGTGGGCCTAGCCTATCACTTTTTACGGGCTTAGAAGAATACTAGGTCTTGTAGAGGAGCCAGGAGCCTGACCTGGACCTGTTAAAAAGGCCGGTCATGGTTAATCTTCCTGTAGAAGTTTTGAAATCTGTGCTGGAACCATACAGCCCTGATTTGCTGCGATTTTTACCATTATCATAAGCCCCCCACTCTCGAAAGGCAATTTTCTTGACTTTCGGGGAGTAGTACGCATTATTTTTGGATTATGGACTACAATCTTAGCTGTCAGGGTGTTTGGAGATACCTGGAACTGATTAGCGGCTTCTGAAGGCTGTAAATATCTTCGTGGATTTTCTGAAAAATTCCATATTTTTTTAGATTTTTCCGAATTTTACTGGATTTTCCAATAATTTTCCCAATTTCTATTCTATAATTAATAAGTCCAATTTTAAATTATTTTTCGGAAATTTTAATTAATTTTTCAAATTTAAATAATTATTTTTTGAACTTTTTGAATTAAAATTTTGAATTTAAAATGAATTTATATGCTTTTTATGAATTATC
This sequence comes from Hemerocallis citrina, assembly GCA_017893485.1. Classification (NCBI taxonomy): domain Eukaryota; kingdom Viridiplantae; phylum Streptophyta; class Magnoliopsida; order Asparagales; family Asphodelaceae; genus Hemerocallis; species Hemerocallis citrina. Next base: position 282,938,439 of record CM030359.1, read on the forward strand.
AAACCTCGGCACACTTTTTGGCGCGATAGGAGTCGTTGATCAGGGGATGGCTTGCTCGCTGGTGCGATTGAGTGGCTGAGATCTTATCGCTGTGATCATTGGCGATGTGATGCAATCTGAATCGCTGATCATCATAAGGCTCGCACGCTGATGAAGATAAGAAGAGAAGGGAAAGAGGCAGGCGATATGGCACATTTTTAGGTGTCCATCAGACTGGAGCGTGATTATCTGGACAATCCAATGGCTGGCAAATGCTGTGAGCGAACCCCTAGCTCGGCCGACAAATTTGCCGAGCAATAAGCATTTTTCTCGCTGAGCTATGGTATTGCTTCGCCGACCTACCTCTTTTCTCGACACGGAGAGCTATTTAGCTCATCTCCGAGCTATGAAGGACGCATTATGGTCGAACTACGTCCTATGAGCTCTCGCCGAGCTATGAGCTTCATTGTCGCCGAGCTATCGATTGGTGAAGAGTTATGGAAGATTTGGCGAGCTATGGGGGTTTGAGCTCCGTCGAGCTATGGAGCTTTGAATTTAGGCTAGCTATGGGTCTTGATCAAACTCGGTCAGGCCATGCTCTGTTTCAGGTGAATTGGCTTCGTCAAGCTCTTTTTCTTCGTAGAGCTGGCCAATCTTGGTTCTAGTCAAGCTATGGAGTCAAGTTGTCGAGCTACAGCCTACATGGTGGCCGAGCTGTGGAAGTGGCTTTGGCGTCGAGCTATGAAGCTTCTCTTCGTGGAGGCAAGCTAAAGTGGTCGATGCTCCGCCGAGCTATGGCATTTCGAACTCATCACCGAGCTATGGAGCCTCCGCCAAGCTATGAATCTTCACCGAGCTACCACCTTCGTGCTATGAGCCCCTTAGCGCTCGCCAAGCTATGGGAATTTGAAGCTTTGCCGAGCTACGGGGGTGCTTTCGTTGAGCTATGGAGTTAGTCGTTTTGCAGAGTTGTGGCCCCTTTGCTTTGGCGAGCGTGGCGACAATGTTTAGGGAGAGATTCATCGTTAAGTTGCGGGGGTGATCGATCGATGAGGTCTCGGAGTTTGGTTTTCGAAAAACACAAGTTTTGAAGAGGAAAAAGAGGAGTTTCTGGGTTTGGAGTTTACTTCTAAAACTCCTTTTTTCTTTTCTTTTGGATCTTGTTTGCGGGTTCGGTTTGGAAACCAGACCCGGTCCAAACCCACTCTATTCTTTTCTTCTTCTTTTGAAAATTGAAAGCCCTATTTTGGTTGGGATTTATTTTGCATTGCTTTTGGAGTATAAGTTGAAGCTTTGATGCAGTTCCTTTTCTTATACCAAGGTAGGAGTACTTGGGTTTTTGGATTTGATCACCTCTTTGGAGTTTGAGTCATCTTTTGAGCTTGAACTTTTACGATCTTGGAGGACTCCGCGGTGCTAGTAGACTTTGTCACATGGAAGCTTGGTTGGTGATGGGTTTTCTTCTATTGGTGGTGAACATGACGGCCACCAAATGTTTGTGAAATTGTTCACCTCATCACGCCCACCAAGTGTTTGTGAAATTGTTCACCTCATCACACCCACCAAGTATTTGCGAGATTGTTCACCTAATCATGCCTATCAAGAGTTTGTGAAATTGTTCGCCCCATCACAATGGCATCTTTCCTTGGCCGAGCATTGTGACGTTCACCCTCTTTGTCGATCGATTGCCTTGTTACCAAAACCCGATTCTTATTGATTCTGGTAAAGTGTGATATGACCGTTAAATCATGTGGGTGTCTAGGATATCACCACGTGGCAATTTGGTCTTTGAAGGCTCTATAAAAATGGGGGGATTTCACCCCCCCCCCCCCCCCCTCTCTCTCTCATTTATTGTAACCCTTGTTCCCTGTATTTCATTTCATTGTACTCTATTTATCAATTCAAAATTTTGTATTTCTGTTTCCAGTTCAAATAAAGTCATTTCTTTTGTTTCGACTCAATTGGTGCCCAATCTATTTCATTTGCATCTTGTCTATCAGCTCAAATTTGCTATTTTTCTTGGAGAATTGACTAATTCATCTCTTCAAATTCATATAGCCTAATTATATTGATTTTTGACTCAATCTCCTTTTGGATCTTACTCAAACCCGCTATCCAATAACCCTAAACCCAATAACCCTACTATATAAAACCCTAACCTAATTTACCCTAACCCTAATTACCGTGCAACCCCCCTAACAGCCACCTACACTGTTCTCCCTCCTATCTTCTCATCCCCTTCCCTGCACCTCTCCTCTGAAAACCCATCCTGCATGTGCCTTGCCTCTGACACCACCACCCTGTCGTTGCCCCTTGTACCTTACCTTCGTCGTTGTAGCCCCACCATCGACACCCCCGCCTTCCCCTGTCTTCGAGCCGACCGAAACCAAACCCATCACCTGGTCATCCTCTGAAACCCATTACCCTCGCCTTGTCCTCTCCTCGTCATCATCCCCTACCTCCACTCACCCACTCGTCGCCTTGCCATCCCCGAATCCCTAAAGCTTCCCCGCTATCGCTCCTCTGTTTCCCCTCCAAACAGAGCACCGAGCCTAACCCATCACCACCCCATCATCGCCATCGTCGCCCGTTCGTCGACTGTCCCCAGTCGAGTCCTCGACGTCACCGCCGCAATGCTGCCATAGCCACCGTCGGAACCTCCCACCATTTTTGTGAAGCTCCGCTTTGAATTCTGGCCGTCTAATTTGATCATCTTGATCATCACCATCAGATCGCTCCTGGACCCTCCGATCTGATCAAGATCGATGCCATCATCAGATCTGATCTGATCTCCATCATCTTGATTAGATCAGATCAGAGCGATCTTAGTCATCTGATTGTCTTGATCTTGATCGCCATCAAGATCCGCACCGATCAGATCCATCCGATCTCGATCTTCGATCAACATCCTTATCCAATCAAGGCAAGTATCTTCTTGTACAATTTGTTGTTCTAGTACAAGCTTTTATTTGAAAATACTACAAGTAGATCGTAGTTGTGACTCCCCTTTGGCTTATCAATTGACGATCTTATTTTATTCCTTATCATCTCCATGATCATAAGAGTCACAATCTTTCGTTGATATATTCATTTCACAATTTGTTGGATCCATTTTATCTCCTAATTATTTGAACACATGAAACTAAGAACCACCTTGACTTGTAGATATATATTGTATGATGTATGTGTTGATCTTACCTTCTTTGACTTAAGAAAGAAATGCGACGTGCTGATTTGATATCTATTACACCCTAACTTGCATCACACATTAATTTAGACTCATATTAGCTACTAATCATGTCACTTTCTATACAAAAGAAACAACTATGTTACGGTTCCTGTTTTTACTTGCTGTTTCAACCTTGATAACATCAGAATTTGGACTTGAGTTATAAACATGAAATGTATCCCCAGATGTTTATGTTACTACCTTTTTGATGGAATTGAATTCCGAGTTATAGTTTGTGATTTATTGCAGTTTTACAGATGTTGTGTCGTAGAATTCCAGATTCTTTAATTTGCTGCATCACTTTGATTTACAATTAAGTTAACTATGCTACCGGTAAGATAATGAATTGAAATTTTGCATGCTGATACTAGACAAACTAGAGGACGTTCCCTATTTTTCCTGGAATTAATTAATGAAGTTTCATACCTGTTTCATGTTTATAAACACAATTTTACAAGTTCTGGCTGAACACGAATCCTGTGTAGTTTGCCGTTTTGACACCTGATGCTACAACTTTTATGTATCTTGTTTATATGCATTGGATTTGGCAGAGAGTCTAGTTTGTAGATTTCCTGAAGGATCCAAATTTGCATTCTTGTAGCAACGGGAATCGCAGTTTTGGTGCAGCAACGTCATGTTGTCCAGAATTGGAATTCTCGTAGTTCTTGGTAATTTTAATTTGTTTTGACCCTCGAATATGCTTTCTAACTATCTTAAACTTGTTCCCTATTCTTGATCATCTTTACTTTCCCTATTTCGCACTTTCATGCTTGTCTCGATAATAATAATAAATAACAAGCTGGGGTTTAAGGCAAAGACCATAGTAGTGGACAATATAGATAAGTGTACTCGGAAGGGGGCCCGTGTTTTCCACTTGATACTTGTTTCATGAACTAGTTATATTATTATTCGATTCATGAACTAGTTACTATTGATTGATGAACTAGTATATTATTATTCGGTTCATGGACTTGTTATTACTTGATTCATGAACTAGTATATTATTATCTGATTCATGACCTATCATGTTATTATTTGACACATGAACTAGTTATATGATTACCCAATTCATAAACATGCTTTCTTGATACTTGATGCCTGAGTACACCGCCCTATAAAATCTACCACTATGCCTAAACGTAATTATTTGTATGTAGCAACCATGTGGTAAATAGATGGGACGCATGAAGTGCTACCTAGATAGAATTAAACAATAAACTTAAGAATAACTTGTCACTGGCCGAGTTCACTCTAGCCCCTATTAGTAAGGAATTTCCATCTTTAGATTCACATCTTTCAGCGGGATGAGCCCCTGTTAGTTGTACACACTTGATACCCTACTTGATACTTGTTACTTGACACTTGTATGTGATACTTGTTACTTGATACTTGATACAACTACATGCTCACTTGGTACTGGTTCTTGCCACTTGTATTTGTTACCCGGTCCTGTTACTTGATTTGTCTTACTTGCTAGCTAGTCTCTCGAACTTCAGTACTTGTTGCATCTTTGTCAATCATATTGTATACTCTTGATTCCAAATCTTATTTCATATTTTCTTGCACTTATTTTCATACCCTTCTTGTACTACTTGCGCCCTATCTTGCACTAAGGGCGTTTGTCTTTGTTTCTTCATTTTCTTCTGCATGATAAATACAGGTTTTGGAGATCAACTGCCTGAAGGAGTTGGTGAGAAAATGTTCTAGGCTTCAATTGGGGAAAACTTGCTTTAATTACTTTGTATTTGAGTTATTAAATTTTCTTGCTACTTGAAACTTGTAACGAGCTTGTAGTCCCGGAGTTTTTACTTTTGATCCAGATCTTGAATTTATTTGGGATATTTATAATTGTTTCAAATATAGTCTATTGATTAATAAATTATTCATGCATGTGTGGTTGAATATATTTTACTATATTTCTTGTTATGATGCTGAGTCGATCCTATAGCTTATGAATGATGAAAAATATTCACTGGGCTTCGTCACGTACTCGTATTCTGTATTCCTTTTGGGAAGCAGGGCATGACATTTATCCCATTAGCTCTCTCTAGAAAATTTTGAGAGCTTCTCTCTCTAGAAGTTGTGGTGCTTCACCGGGCAGGGCTGGTGATTCATCTGGTGTTCGACGGTGGTCCTAGTTTCTGGCTGTAGATTTTTCCTTGCCATTAATTTGACTAGGTAACATTCTCACGATCGTCGTTCATTATGTCTAGCATTCCGTCACCCTACACTTCTCCTAGATCGATTAGGCTAGATGCAGACGATGGTATTGTGTTCAGCCCCTTTACCAAAGGGGAGCATGGGTGTGATGTAGTTGGTCGTTCCACTGTTGTGGAAACGATCGTCGATCCTGAAAGATATCGGGGATGCGCACTTAAGACCCGGTTGTTCTTAGTCCCTAACCTGATTAGGAAGTATCCTGTAGTTGACCGAGAGTTTCTTAAGAGCGGCATGGAATATGACGAGCCAGATCCTGTCTACACTACTGAGGCTGATTATGCCACCACCATTCTTTCACGGGAGGAGCTCTTCATGATTAGAACGGGCTTTGGGATTCCTTGCGAGTACACCATAATCCTGCCAGGTCCTGGAGTTAGGGCCTGCTACACCATGTCTGAGGAATACTGTTTCTTTCCGTTCGATGCCTTCTTCGCAGAGCTTCACTTTCCCTTTCACTCCTTTGTTAAAGAGGTGCTTGACTAGTATCGGCTGTGTCCAGTGCAGCTGGTGCCGAACATGTGGAGGCACGTTGTCAAATTTGTCTTACAGTGTCGCCGGACTAGAGCTGAGCTGAGTCTTGTGGTGTTTAGACGTCATTTCAAACTCATCCAACTTAGCAATGTGGAGGAGCATTGGTACCTTATCACTCGTAGGAATCAGGGGTTGGAAGGAGAAATTTCTTGTTGTTCGCAGCGCTGAGTCGTGGGGAATCTCCACTACATGGAGGAGAACCCTTCGGTTGTGAGAGCGAAGCCGGTGATGACCTTGGAAAAGAAGAGCGTTAGTAATGCCCTTCTTAGACTGAAGGTGTTGGCGTAATAAGACATCACTGACGAAGTACTCCCCGAAGGTGTTCTTGGTCCGACTGCTTCTAATATGGTTTTACCGTTGTTGCTTTCTTGTCGTTTCATCCATGCCTTTGTTGCTTTCATTTGTTTTTACGAATTTTAAATCCTTTGTGTTTCACCTTGCAGGAAGAACTGGCATGGATTACGAAGACATCTTGGCGGACTTGGATGCGCTACGTAACAAGAGGATGATGAGCCGAAGAAGCGGAAGAAGTCGGCTACGCATCCTTCTCCTACCCAGGACTTACCACCCCTGGCCCCTGCCGTACGGACTGAGCCCCCTTCAGAGGTGTCGCCTGCTGCTGATGCAGGTTCTTCCTTGGCTATGATCGTGGTGAATGCCGCGTTGGCTCCTGTAACTACTACGGCTGTCGCGGTACTTATTGACAGGGGGCATGGTTTATACTCTTGACTGGAATATGAAACCCCAGGAGAATTTTTGGGGGAACTCCGCTGCTTGCCTCGATGCTAGCCACCACATTCCTACTTCAACTGACAGAGAGAGGCTGAAGATGGAGTCCCCCGAGAGATCGGTCCTGGAGATTGCGAGGGCACACATGACAGTATGATTTAGTTCCCTTTGTTCCTTAGCTTGCGCGTTCCTCCCTTGCATCATTATGTTTTAACCGTTTTCTCCTTATTTCCGGCGATATGTCACTTCAGGCATTTGGTTGACTTCTATGCAGCCGAGGAGAAGAACCTGAGGGCCCGTATCTCTCGTGCCGAAAAGGACAAGAAAAAAGATATTAAGAAGTCAAAGGCGGAGTTGGAGGAGTTGAGAAAGAGTGAAAGGGAGGCACGTCTTGAGTTGGAGGCATTGGCAGCGAGTAAGGAGGAGATGCGCCTTGAGCTAGAGGCATCAAAAGAGAGAGAGAAGGCATTGGAGAAGAGAAATGCCGACCTTCTACTAGAGTTGGAGAAGGCTCGCAGTGATGCGGCCTCGGAACTGACGGTCGAGGTGGCCAAGGTTCATGCTGCGTGTAAGTCCAAACTGCAGAGGTAATGCTCAAGTCTTATGCCGTAGCGATTTCACACGTGGAGAAGCGTGTTCCCGGTTTCAATGAGAAAGGATACCATGTGACTCTTCAACCTGGCGAGCCCCTTGAAATAGGCAGGAAGGATGATGGCGGGATCGGGACTCCTGGGGGCAGCGTGAGGAGTGGCTCTGGAAAGAAGAACAAGGGGAAGGAAGCAGCTGGGGGTTCCTTGTCCGTGGTGGCGCCGAAGCAGGTGGATACTTGATTCACCTTGTTATGCTCTTTTTCTTTCAGGATTTCTTTATTTGCCTTTTGTTTCAAACTTGTAGGTACTTTCTGTGATGCCTAATTGCGGACTAGCCCCCGCATTCCTGTATCTTCGTTTTAGTGGTTGAAAAACTATCTTTCAGATTTCTTACCATTTGTCGTATTGCGTTGATGTGCTTTGAAGTGACGCTTGACCAAGACATCTAGTATTGTAAACCTCGTTCCCGCCAATAAGTATTTTCCTTGTATTTCTATATTTTATTATTTATAAATATATTTTGTGCTAAATTCTTTTCAGATCTTCTACTAAAGTGTTTTTCTAATCAACAATCATATTTATTTCGAATGATAATATATTTTAACTTTATTTTCTTTTCCTAATTGATCGACTATTTATATTGAACCCAAATCAAATATATTGTTACTATTTGGATTTTAATAAATTTGTTAAACTCAAATCCTATTTTGATATATATATATATATATATATATATATATATATATATATATATATATACTAGATTTGCCCGTGGGCACGTGCCTGCGGCACGTTTTCGGAACGATACAAAACACGAAAAGCTCTGTAAACAGAAAAAACAACAATTATGTAACTCAAGTTTGAATAGTATGACAATAATCAGTTGTAAATAAAAGTCCATGTTTCCATTAGTATATGTTGAAAAAAATTATAAATGGGATGTAAAATCTAACTTTTTAGAACTTTAAGTGTGGAAAATGATAAAATTTAACAGTTGAAGTGATATATTTGTTATTTTCAATATAACATATACAATAAAAAAAACATAAAAATTCTGAAAATTTACAAAGCTGAAATCTTAAAATCTAAATTTCTAAATAAATAAAGAAATAATGGGAGAGAGAGATAGGGAGAAAGAGAAAGAGAAAAATATGAAGAAGTGAAGAGAGGAGAGAAGAGAGAAGAGAGAAGAGAGAGAGTAATAAAGTAATGAGTTTTTTAGTTTTGGGGGGGGGGGGATTTTGGTTTTGGGGTTTGAAATTTTAGGAGGGAAGATGTATTTTGTGAGGCTAGATTTGGGCTTTTGATTTTGGGAGAATTGAAGGTGAGCCACTTGATAGCTTTCTTTGTGTTTTATTATATAGATATATTATTATTATTATTATTATTATTATTATTATTATTATTATTATCATTATTATTATTATTATTACTTTTGAATGTTTACTAAAATTTATCTCTCGTTATTAATTAATTTTTGAAGGCCTATAGATCGTGATCTATAATTTATTATTATTGGAGTACGAATTTTATGTATACTATTTGATCTAACTAATTAATTTCTAATACTATATTGCTCCTTATCATATTTTAGCTCAAATCTAATCCAATCTTATTTATTTATGAACCCATACATTCTATTGTATTTATGAGTATTTGAGTATTAATTTAATGCATAACATTCGATTTATTTTTACTACTATATTATTACTGATTTATTTATTTAATTTTTAAACCCAAACCCTATAGCTCTCTTATTGGATCCTACCCGTTAACCCATTATTCAATAACCCGCTAACCCACATTTCTTTACCCTATTTAAACCCTGTTAAATGCCCACAAACCCTAATCACCATTTAACCTAATTACCCTAATTACTCCCAGCCGCCTATCATCCCTAACCCCTCGTCTTCCTCCTCACACCTGCGCTGAAACCCAAGCCCTCCATCTTCTACTCCCAACCTCCTCGTCCTCTTCCCCGGTCTTCATCCCTGTCGCCCTTCATCGCCCATCTTTGCCATCCTCCGCCAGTAAGCCCCCTCGACTACAGACCCCCGCTACCCTGCCTCCCTCGTCTTCCTCCCCTAGTCGCCCACCATCTCGCCTCCCGATCGCCTGTCGCTGCTCCTGTCCCTACTGCCCTCTCTGCCATTCGACCGCCGCAGTTGCCTGTGCATCACCACAACCTTCTCCGTTGTGAACCACCATAGTCACCAACCCATATTTCCTCCCTGAAATAGAGTACCCCCGACTGCACCCTCCCTGCACCGCCAGCTCCTCCTCCGCTCGTGAATCCCACAAACCTGCACTACCGACGCCCCATCGACCACCATCGCCTACCCCTGTCGTCGAGCCCAAGTCCCCCTGTTCTGGTTGTTCATCATCAAGTCCATTATCAGCCATTCGATCACCCTCTTGATCATCGCCATCAAGATGAGCTGATGTGAATATTTGGAAGTATACAAAATCGCAACAAGTAGTATAGTTTTAGTGAAAAGAGTGTCGAACCCACAGGGACTAATTATTTTATTGAGTACCGATATTACTAGATTAACTACTATTTGGAAAATCGAAATTCAATAAAATGAAGCAACTAAATTAAATTAATCTAATGAAAACTAACAAATTAATTAAGAGGGGGCGAAATCTGAAATTTTGTAATTTATTAATGGCAAAATTAATTCTAGGGCTTTTGATTTTACCTAGTTTATCCCACACAATTTATAATTCCACTAGGTTTGCCCATTGACACGTGCCTACGGCACGTCTTCGGAATGGTGCACCTGGTTTGATTATATAAAATAGTTTTGGAGGTCCAGTAAATTAATTAAAGTAGCAAACATACACTAAAAGTTCTTCATGATAGTATTTTCTCTTATAGAAAAGAAATTAATGTTGCATATTTGTCAAGTTATTTTAGGTTGTTAGTCAACTTACCTGTCCTGCTATGCTTTGGATGCCCAAATTGAGGCCACCAAATAATTCATCTCTCACTTGCATACACCTTAATTCAAAACCAATAAAAAAACTCATCAAATAAATTACCAAATTAAAATTTTTTAAACCCAAAAACAAAACAATGCTACCTCTGTGAACTTAAATCCCATACATACACAAAATTCGAGTCAGCAAAAATTTGATTAATCCCCTGCACACAAAAAATTAAAAATGAGAATGAGAATTCGGTTAATGAGATGAAATTAGAGTCGTTGCATCGCATATAGAGGCTCTCGATTCGGTGGAGGGGAGTCGCCGAAACGGAGTCGCTTGATATTCGCGCTCGATTTGGTGGAGGAGTCTCACCGATACAGAATCAGCAGCAGATCAGATATCGGCGACGACCACTTGATTGGGTTCGACATTGGATTTGGGTTTGGATTTGCTTTGAGATTTTCAACATTTCAAAATTCCAAAATTCCAAAATTTCAAAATTTCAAAATTATTAATTTTTTTATTTTCTATTTTTAAAATTTTTTTAAAAATTTTAAAAATTTTTAAAATTTTAAAAAAAAATTAATTTTAAATTTCTAAATTTCTAAATATTTAAAAAATTGCTTTTTTTTAAAAAAAAAATTAATTGTTTTCTAATTGTTTATAAGTTTCTGAATTTTTTTTTGATTTTTTGAGTTTTTAAAGTTTAAATTTTTAAATTTTTAAAAAAATAAGTTTTCTATTTTCTTAATTTTTTGAATAGAAGAGAGAGAGAGAGAAAGAGAGAAAGAGAGAGAAATAATTAAATAAATAAACGAGTTGCTTTGGATGGGGGATTTGAATTTGAGTTTTGGGGGAAATTTTTGGAGGGAAAATATGTTTTGTGAGGTTAGATCTAGGCCTTGGATTTGGGTTTGGATTTGCTTTAAGATTTTCAAGATTTCAAAATTCCAAAATTTCAAAATTCCAAAATTTCAAAATTTCAAAATTTTCAAATTTTCAAATTTTCAAAATTATTAATTTTTTTTATTTTCTATTTTTTAAAATTTTTTAAAATTTTTAAAAATTTCTAAAATTTTTAAAAAAAATTAATTTAAAATTTCTAAATTTCTATGCGTTTGTTTTAGTATTCAGAATTTCATTTTCAGAATACTCTATTCTGAGTTGGCGTTTGTTTTAAGTGTTTTTCCCAAACAATATTCAGAATACTCATACCCCCTATTTTCCAAAACACCTCCTTTACTCTCTTCTCACAGCAACTACAAAGCAAGAGAGCTGGTGGCGCACGACGGGGGAGTTATTATATATATATTATTATTATTATTTATTATTATTATTATTATATATATTATTATTATTATATATATTATTATTATTATTATATATATTATTATTATTGTTACCGCTGATTTCGGTGTGGGGGTAAACAGACAGAATTTGTGAATCCAAGAAAAACCTGAACAGTTGACTCAGCCTTCTTGCTCCTGCCGCAACCTGTAAGGAAGTGCGAGACACCGGGGTTGATTCCAGCGACGCACCCTCCGACGCTCTTGTCAGTAATCAGAAAAAGATTAAGAAAGAGCTTAAGTGGTGAAAAAGTGATTAACCTCGTCATGGTGGTAGAGGGGTGATATTTATAGTCGCCAACGGAGCGGTTAGGGGGCCGGATTTCCCGCGTAACAGCCAGGAGAGAAATCCTCCTATTCTGTTTTGGGAAATTGGCCCCTGATTCCCGGTGGGAGCTAATCAGGCCTGTTGAATTGATTTAGTCAAATCAAGGGCCCTGATTCTCCTCTTGGTGAACTGGGTTCGTATCGGGTCGGGACCCGTGCTCAGTTAAAGTGGATCCATTCGCGGGTGGTTGGTTCTGTGAGAAGGAGGCCCAATACCCGTTTTGGATCCATCTGTATGTGAAATTACCTTTTTACCCCTGTGCTTCAAGATTCGTGCTCGATCTGGACGGTCCCGATTTAACCCCATTTTTAGCCATATCACGAGCCCCCCACTCCTAAAGACTGAGTGTGATCAGAATTTGAGGAGTAGTCTAACTGTTTTAGTGGCTGGTGGAGTTGTATCGGAGTCCAAATGTGGGATCTTGAACCTAGAAAGGGGGTAGTGAGGTAATTTTTTGGATGCCGCTTGCTGTTCTCTGGTCACATCGGGTATTTGAGGGTTTTTATCTATTTTTTCGGACTATTTATTTAATTTTGCGACGTGTTCACTAATCGTTCGGGGGCCTTTAACAGTACATTCTAGGCAATAATTGTTCGTTCAGGGGTTCGAAAATGTGCCCCCAAATTTCCAATTATTTTCCAGAATTTTTAGTTAATTTTCCCGAATTTTTAGCAATTTTTTCGCAATTTTTAAATAAATAAAACGATTTAAATAAATAAAAAACGATTTAAATACCGATGGATGACGTGGCTTGATCTGAGCCGTTGATCATGGACGAGCACGAAATTCGGAAAGATCTGACGGCTGTTACCGCTCGGCAGCGTTTTTCTCCGTTTACGAGCTCGGAAAGGCGCTCGCTCGGCTGCCGACCGGAGGTAGGGGGGTTCGGCAGGCCGAACGACGTGGCGCTATCTGAGCTGTCGGATGCTGGTGCGCATCTCGAGAAGGGCGCGGTTCCCAAGAAAACGCTATCTTGTCTTTTAGCACACGTGGCGCCATCTGAGCCGTTCATCATGGGGAGCGCGAATTTCTGAGAGATCCAACGGACTAAGTAGCTCGGTGTCTTTTTTCTCCATTTACCAGCTCGGGAAGGCACTTGCTCGGAAGCCGACCGAGGAAGTGTGGCTTCGGTCGACCGAGTGTCGTGGCGCTATCTGAGCTGTTGGATGTTGGCACGCATCTCGAGACGGGCGCAGCTCCCAAGAAAACACTATCTTGTCGTTTAGTGCTCTCGGCGAGATCTGGACCGTCTGATCGAGATCAGGCACGAAGGTTGAGGGGAAAGTGAGTTTTCCCCGTTTACATGCTCGGGAAGGCACTTGCTCGATGGCCGACCGGGGGCCTGTGGTTTTGGCAATCCGAGATGACTCTGTTCCCAAGGATATTAATGGTGCTTCGGGACTTGCGCGGCGTTCCGCCTTCCCAAGGTCATTAAGGATAACTCCCTCAATTAATACGCGGCGTTTCAACTTTCGAGGGTCATAATGGCTGGTTCTTGGGGGCAAGCTATAAGTACTCCACTCTCTTTGTCATTTCAGTCGCAGTAATGTTGAGTTTTAGACCTCGGTGGTGTCTGCCTTGGGTAGCTTCTCTTTTGAGGTCCGGAGGGGTGGTTGCTCTTCTGCCTGGTTTTCCCTCTGTTCCTGACGGCCCCAAAGTGGATGTCAGGAGCGGGGGGGGAACGAGGCAGTAGTGGTGATGACCGTAGTCCGGACCCGAGGGATGAGTTACTTCGGAAGGACGGGTGGTCGTTCTTCCACCAAGATCTTCGGCCTTCTTTGGTTGCTCCGAAGTGGGTGTCAAGGTAGGCGGAGATCCTGGTGGAAGAGGTGATGATCCATGTCCGAATCCTTGTTCCGGACCATCCGAGCTCGTTGTTTGCTACTGTGAAGGCGCTGTTGTCAGAGTCCTCTGTCAAGCCGAGCCTTCCAGTTGCAACCAACTAGCTCGGAATGGTGCGCTTCTTCACCATGAGTCGTGGCTCGGGCTTCCGGACCGTCTGAGCTCGTTGTTAGTAACTGTGAAGGCGCGGTTGCAGGGTCCTCTGCCAGGCCGAGCCTTCCAGTTGCAAACAACTAGCTCGGAATGGTGCGCTTCTCCACATGAGTCGTGGCTCGGACTTCCGGACCGTCTGAGCTCGTTGTTGGCAACTGTGAAGGCGCTGTTGCCAGAGTCCTCTGACAAGCCGAGCCTTCCAGTTGCCACCAACTAGCTCGGAATGGTGCGCTACTTCTGATCTCTGAGTGTTGATGGGCCCCCTCCCATCTCTGTCTTCCTTCCAGGCTGATGGCTTCTGGGTGTCAACCCGGAGGAGTCAGAGATGAGGGGAGTGCTGATCTGTTTTTGACCGGGGCCCGTGGGTCGGCGGAATACCGACTGAGACACGGGACCTGGGGGGTGCGCGCCGAGGGCGGTGCCTTAAAGCTTTGAATCAAAATTTTTCCAGGTTCCTCTAGACATAGGTGGGGCGTCCGAGGGTTCAATCGTCCGAGCGACGTGGCGCGCCCAGAGCCGTTGGATGGTGGCGCGCATCTCAAGACGGGCACATTTCTCAAGAAAACACTATCTTGTCGTTTAGTGTCCTCGGCGAGATCTGGGCCGTCCGATCAAGATCATGCGCGAAAGTTGAGGAGAAAGTGTGTTTTCTCCGTTTGTAGGCTAGGGAAGGCACTTGCTCGGATTCCGACCGGACCCTGTTGCCGACAAGTTCGGATTGCTTGTAGCTCGGATTCAGATCCCCTGGAGCCGAGCTAGTTGACTTGGTGATGGAGACAGTGGTGATGGGCCTTCGCGACGTTTCGAGAGCAGCCCAAAAGTCGCAAACTTTCGTTTGGAAGTCCAAGGGACGTTCCATTTTTACTATAAATCTTCACCCCCCCCCCCCCTTAGACCAAGTCTCACTTTTTCACTTTTACTCTCTCTCTTCAGTTTTTACTTTGCTTCGAAGTTTTTAGCTCTCTGGTGGCGTTGCTAGCTGTCGCGGTAGCGTTCCTTGTTTCCGGGGAACTTTCCGACTGCACCTGTCACTTCAAGGTCGGTCTCTTTCCCTTCTCTTTTAGGAAAAATGGTTAAGATTACGGATGAGACCCCCGCCTCGGAGCAGGCCGTTGGCCGAGGGGATAAAGGGAAGGGAGTAGTGGAGCCGAGCGAGCAGGACGTCGTTCGTCCGGACAAAGAGGGCGAAGTGGCCGAGCTACCCGAGGAAGTCGTGGCGGAGTCCCGAAAGGGTAAAGGCGTGGTCACGATAGTGGAAACACCGAAGAGAGCGGGGGCGTTCGGTCGGCAGCCTATTGCCCTGTCGAGCATGGGAGGCGTCCAGGACTACGCCGAGGATACCTTGGAGAGAGTCACCCAAGGTACGGCTAAGCTGGTGGAGGAGAACGAGCCTAGGAAGCTGTCCGAGGTGGACCATAGGATCTCGACTCTCACCGAGACCGATCTTCGTCTGATCCGAGAGGGTTTCCGGATCCCGCTTGAGTATGTACTGCTCCTTCCTGGGCCGGGATTCCGAGCCAACACAAAGTCCTCGTCGGACGTATGTGTCTTTCCGGTCGACTCCCTCATTGCCGGACTCCGCTTTCCCCTCCACCCGTTCGTGGTTGAAGTCCTGGTCTGGTACGGTTTGAGTCCCGCCCAGCTGATGCCGAACACAGGAGGCACGTCGTGGCGTTCGTCCTCCGATGCCAAGAGGTCGGCGCCAAGCCGACTATGTTCCTCTTTCAGAGTCTCTTCCGACCTTGCCAGCCGAGGCGGGACGAGCAGAGGTTTTTCCTTTCTCCTCGGACGAGAGTTAAGTTGATCGAGAACCCGGACTCGATCAAACATTGGAAGGAGAAGTACTTCCTCGTCCGAGCCCTAACGCCATGGGTGATACCGACGGTTTGGGCGAAGGAAGGTCTGCCTAAGCGGACCAAGAGAGAGGCGCCGCTGAGTGATGAGGAGGCGGAGGTCCAGAAGAAGCTCCTCGCCCTACCAGCGCTAAGCTGGAAAGATATCACGGAGGAGCATCTGTTCCATGGGGGTCTCAGTCCGATCGACCCTCGTATGCTTCAGGTATTTATACTCTTTGTTTAAAGTTCATGAAAATTTTTCTAAGTTTTTTCATTCGGCTTTTGCAGAGACGATGAAGCTTGATTACAAGGCTCTGGTGGCGAAGGGCAGGTCAGAGCAGGAGAAGAAGAAGAGGCCGTCGGCAGCGCCTCAGGACAGCCGGGCTTCGAAGAAGCCCTCGGTCGTGAAGGCTGCCGACCAACCGAAGGTCGCGGTCCTCAAGGAGGGGGAGATCGAGGTCCTCGTCTCTCCGACGAAGGTCGTGGTCCCCGAGCAGGGGGGAGTCGTGGTCTCCGATCCCCCTGCCTCGGATGCACCTGCACCGACCCCCGAAGGTGGATGCTCCCGGTTCGTCGAGCAGCGTGTTCGGGGTGAAGGATGCGCTGTCCCTCCAAGTTCCGCCCCTCACTGCCGATGCGGAGAAGATATTGACCGAGCATCATAAGCAGATCTTCGTCCCCGACTGGCAGGTGATGAACGTCGATGGCTTCTTGGGCGACGGGAACATCTGCATGGAGGCGGTGAGGCACCTGCCGACCCCGAAGGATCGAGCGACCCTGAAGGCCGGGATGGCAGGGGACGCCGTGATGCAGATTGCCCGGAATACCATGTCGGTAAGTAGGCCGAGCTCTTCTTCATCAAATTTTCTTCCTTAGAATTTCTCCAAGTTCTTGGATTCGGATTTTAACGTGTTGTTCTCTTTCAGACCCTCTGCCACTTCAATTTCCTGGTCGAGGAGTTGGCGAACAAGGAGCAGGAGAAGGAGCGAGAGAGGGCGGAGCGCGTCAAGGTCGCGAAGCAGCTTGATGCCGAGCTGCTTCTCTCGACGAAGAGGGCTGCCGAAGTGGGGGGGTTGGAGAAGCAGCTGGCCGACGCCATTCAGCTATCGAAGGACACAGCGGCCAAGCTTGAGGCCTCGGAGAAGGAGGTGGCCGAGCTGAAGGATACGACGGCCAAGCTCGAGGCATCGGTGAAGGAGGCAGCCGAGCTGAAGGAGGAGCTGGCCAAGGCTCGGTCGGAAGCGGAGAAGGCTCGGAAGAGGGCCGAGAAGATCAAGGCCAAACACCTCAGGAAGGTGAAGAAGGTGAAGAAGGCCGTGCAGGAGGAGGCCGCGCAGCACATGCTCCAAAACATGGTGGATGCCTATGGCCGAGCCTTGCAACATGTAGCCGCCAAGAACCCGGGTTTCGACATGTCCTCCTACAACTTTTACGACCCCGTGGAAGGGGAGGAGGGTGTCCCCGAGGGGTTGCTCGATCCTGAGGGGGAGACGGAACCCGTCGGAGACCCATGGGAGGCCGAGGCCGAGGACGAGGAGGAGGATGACTCCGAGGAGGAGAGCAGGAGCGAAGGCGGAGGCGAGGGCGATGGCGAGGACAAGGCCGGGGGGTCGACGGACCCGAACGACAAAAAGGTCGACCCCTGACTCGGTTGTCTTTTTTCTTTTTTGTCTTTTTTTGTAAGCCTAACTGCGGACTGGCCACCGCTGTTGTAGAACTTTCTCTTTGAACTTGAATGAAAAAATGTTTTGTTTGGCCAAAATTTGTCCAAGTGTCGAGCCTCGAATTTGTGTGTGACTAGTTGTAGATGTCCCATCGGATTTATCTCCACTTTTCAGGTGAAGTTCGGTCCGATTACGGAGGTTGTATACCTTCGGAAGGAGCTGGTGAAAACGAAGGGCGAGCTCTTTCAGAGCCGGTATAATCGATTTCTTCTGCTCGGCAGGCTGGAGGAGACGAAGGCAGCTCTGCGGAGGTACTGTCGCGAGCTGTGGCAACTGCGGAAGCACCCCCCAGCTTCTTGTCCTGAAGGCGAAGTCGAGAGTCTCCGTAGAGAGCTCACTGCCGCCGAGCAGAAGAATGACGACCTTTTGGCTGAGGTCCAATACTTGGAGTTAGCAGAGAAAGAACGTTCGGCGGAGGGAGAGAAGCTGACTTCCGAACTGGAGCAAGCGTCAACCGAGCGCAAGAGGCTATCGGCCGAAGTCGACAGGCTCAAAAGGATCACGATAGATAGGGGGATCGAGGTCACCCATTACCGACGGCTTGCGACCGATAGTGCCAACGCCTCGGGCTCATTGAGGGCCCCTCGACCGAAGAAGTTGGCGAAGGACGACGTCTTGAGGGATAAAATTATCGAACTGGAGGAGGAGATCGCGTCGCTCAAGCCCGTACCGGAGAGAGCTAATGTTCGCAGCACGTCGTGCACTCGCGAGGAGAGCGAGAGGGGGATTACGTTTTACGAACTTGCGACGCGCTCGCCTATGACCAGGCGGAGTCCGGCCAATGCTCAGAGCAGCGCGGCTGTTTCGTCGACCGGGGCTTCGGTCGGCGCCACTGTTAGGACCAGCAGCGAAGGGGGATCGCGCTTCATTGGTTTAGGGTCGAGCTCGGAGGGCAGGCCTCGTCGTCCTCGCGTTTCCCTAAACCGAAGCATTCCCCTTCCGAAGAGGCCCTGATCATGTCGTTTTCCATTTTTGTTGGTTGTTGTAAAAACCTAATTGTGGGGTCGGTTCGGCCGTCTGTAACACTATTATGTCTGAATGCGAATCTTTTTGGAAAATTTTCAGGTGTTAGACTTCGGCAGTGTATTGAAATTGTGTTATTCGTTTTCCCTTCTTTTCAGCTCGTGGTGACGATCCATGACTCGGATTCTGAGCGTTCGAATGAGGACTCCGAATCCGAGGCCACTTCTGGGATGGTGGTTCTGAGCCCTAGGAGCGCCGATCTGGAGTTACGCCGGGCTGAGAGTGAGCGGGCCCACCTTTCGTCCGTCCTCAATCTTCGGGAAGCCGAGATCCAACGCTTGGAGAATAGGATCGTCGAGCTGAGCCCCGTAGGAGGGGATGAAGACTCGCAAACCGCATTCAGCAATGCTCTTCAGGTTAAATGCATTCGGCACAACCAGTCGAAGATTATAGCCGAGCGGGATGATTTGCTCTCGGAGATTCGGCACTTGCAGGCTGTGGTGGCGAAGCTCCGGGGGGGCGCAGGGGAGCTGCCAGCCGAGGAGGACGATCAGTCGGCCGAACAGTCTAGTGAGGATGTTTCCACATGAGAGACAAGTGTAGTAGGTCGGGCGTTGTGTGTTTTGTTTGCCAACACTTTGTAATGGAATGTTTTGTATTATGTGCCGACCATTAATAAAATTCCCTTTCATTGCTTTGCATATTTGTCTTTGCTTATAACTGTGTCGGTCGTGCCGAGATCTTTGAACCGAGCGTGTTTGTTTAACCGAACGGGTCGCCATGAGTACGGTATTTTGTCGTTTAGCGACTCTGACACGGTACGGTACGAATTCCTAGGCGGCTCTGCGCCCAAGAAAGTGCTATTTTGTCATTTAGAGCAGGTGGTAAGATCTGAGCCGTCGAACGCAGGCGCGAATCTCGAGGCGGCTCAGATCCCAAGAAAACGTTATCTTGTCGTTTAGCGCAGGTGGCAAGATCTGAGCCGTCTGATCGAGATCATGCACGAAAGTTGAGGGGAAAGTGTGTTTTCTCCGTTTACAAGCTCGGGAAGGCACTTGCTCGGTAGCCGACCGAAGGCGTGGGTCTTCGGACTTTGGCTAATAGTTAGGAGAGTTCGGATTATGTGCCCGAAGTGAGTTTGGGGGGACTGGGAGCCAAGTGTTGGGTTCCGGACCATTGGTATAGCTCAACGGTTGTGGGAGCAATTCCGAACGGCGATCTACCTCTGTTTCGTCCGGAGACGAGCCGAGGAAGTAAAGTCGAGCCGAGTGTTGCACCCCGAACCATCGGTATAGTTCAACGGCTGTGGGAGCAATTCCGAACGGCGATCTACCCCTGGTTCGTCCGGAGACGAGCCGAGGAGGTAAAGTCGAGCCGAGTGTTGGACTCCGAACCATCAGTGTAGTTCAACGGTTGTGGGAGCAATTCCGAACGGCGATCTACCCCTGTTTCGTCCGGAGACGAGCCGAGGAAGTAAAGTCGAGCCGAGTGTTGGACTCCGAACCATCGGTGTAGTTCAACGGTTGTGGGAGCAGTTCGGAACGGCGGTCCACCTCGGGTCCGTCCGGAGACGATCCGAGGGGATGAGGCCGAGCCGAATGTGGACTCCGAACCATTGGTTGAAATCACAATATAAAAAGCAGGTGATAAGAGGGGAGAAAAACATGCGGATTCACAAACATAATAGAGCTTTCTTTATTGATATTTAACGGCGAACTGTTTTACATAGTACAATTTGTGAAAAATGGGTTACAAGTCGGAGGACTGGAATGGCTCGATACTCCATGTTACTTAGAGCGGCGCAGGAGCGCTTTCTTGGTATTTCAGGAGGTGGTCGGCATTCCAGGTCCTCGGAAGCTCTTTGCCCTCCAGGTCTTCAAGGCGATATGTTCCTGGCCGAACAACTTTCGTGATCCTGTACGGCCCTTCCCAGTTCGGGGCTAGCTTGTTCTTCTGACTGGGGAGGGATATAGCTAGCTTTCTCAAGACCAAATCTCCTTGTTTAAGGTTGGCGGGCCGGACCTTCCTGTTGTACGCCAATTCAACTCTTCTTCGGTAGATCTGTTGCCGAATCGATGCCCTTTCCCTCAGCTCGTCTATCAAGTCCAATTCTGCTCTGAGGTCTCTGGCATTCTGTGCTTCGTCATAGGCTATGAGCCGAGTGTGAAGATATTCCGACCTCAAGAGGTATCACGGCCTCGAACCCATAGGTGAGGTTGAAAGGGGACTCGCCTGTGGGGGTCCGTTTGCTCGTGCGGTAGTTCCATAGGACGTTGGGGAGTTGGTCGACCCATAAGCCCTTGGAACTTTTGTCGAGCCTTTTCTTGATACCTGCGAGGATCTGCCAGTTGGCATTTTCTGCCTATCCGTTCGACTGAGGATGGGAGACGGACGAGAAGCGCTGCTGAATGGCCAGGTCGTCGCATAGAGCTCGGAACGCTGCGCCTGTGAACTGAGTCCCGTTGTCCGTTACGAGGACACGGGGGACTCCGAACCTGCATATGATGCTCTTCCAGAAAAACTGTACCACTTTGTTCTCGATTATAGTGGCGAGGGGCTCGGCCTCGACCCACTTCGAGAAGTAGTCAATGGCTACGACCAAGAACCTGAACTGACCTGGAGCTGGAGGGAAGGGCCCTAGTAAGTCCATGCCCCACATTGCGAAGGGGATGGGACTTGATAGGGAGGCGAGGTCGGCCTGAGGGAGGCGTCGGATGCTAGAGTGTCTCTGACAGGAACTGCATTGCCGAACGTGTCGCTCGGCGTCTTGAAGGAGGGTCGGCCAGAAATACCCATAATTCAAAGCTTTTCGGGCCAAGGACCTAAATCCTAAGTGCGCCCCTCCGATGCCTTTGTGGAGCTCTTGCAGGGCATATTCGGCCTGATCAGGAGTGAGGCACCTTAGGTACGGTCGGCCGTCTATCTGAGAGAAAGAGCGTTTGTACAGGATACCCTCGATCAGGTCAAACCGCTCGGCCCGGGTCCGGACTCGGTGAGCCTCTTTGGGATCCGAGGGCAGAACTCCATCCCTTAAGAATTCTATCAATGGCTTCATCCAATTGTCTTGTAGCATGACTGGCAACGACTCCGCCGAGGCGGGCGTCTCGTCTTCGATGCTCGGCTTAGAGAGGACTTCGATCAGCACGGTCTGTTCGAGACCTTGAAGTGAGGACGAAGCCAATTTGGAGAGGGCATCAGCCTGTGAGTTTTCTTCCCGAGGGACTCGTTCGATGGTGGCCTCTTCGAACCGACTCAGGAGGTCCCGGACCTTGGCGAGGTACTTCGCCATTCGCTCGTCTCGGGCCTCATATTCGCCCGAGACCTGGTTCACGACTAGTTGGGAGTCACTGTGAATCCGGAGGCGTTGGGCTCCAGCACTTCGGGAGAGTCCGAGCCCAGCGATGAGCGCTTCGTACTCCGCCTCGTTGTTCGAGGCCTTGAAGTTCATGCGGATTGCGTACTGGAGGACGAAGTTGTCAGGGTCGTTCAGTATGATGCCGGCGCCGCTTCCTTCGTTACAGGACGATCCGTCCCCAAAGACTGTCCAGACGGGGGGTCCTTTCGGGACGTGGCCGGCCTCAGGGATAGTGGACTCCACGATGAAATCGGCGAGGGCCTGCGCCTTAATTGCCGTCCAAGGCTGATAAGAGATGTCATGCTGACTCAGCTCTACGGACCACTTCATTAGCCGACCCGAGGTCTCGGGCTTGTAGAGGACCTGCTTTAGAGGTTGGCGTTAAGGACGTTCGACTGGAACGCCACGGTAGCCACGGACTGGTCTAAGGAGGCGATAGACCTGACCTCTGCGGTGAATCTCTTCACATAGTCCCGCAGCTTCTATTCCCTTTCCTGCCGCAGGTTCAGTAGGGAAAGACTTGTCTTCTCAGCTCGCCGGCTACTCACGAAGTGAGTTATGAACAGCGTCTCGAACTGCTCGAAGGAGAAGATGGATGAGGGGGCGAGCCTGGAATACCATTCCCGAGCCGACCCCCTGAG